>JBBBDQ010000653.1:632500-852500 GCA_037127315.1 Ascarosepion bandense | reverse complement strand
AGTTAAACTTTAAACATGTCGGATTTCGTTTTAAAGAAAGTATATTAGCGGGGAATTTTACTGTACTAATTTGTTCAAAAGAAATCTGCAGCCCTCATCGCATTAAGTAAAATATTGAAAACATTTCGGTGGCACAAAGTACCATGTCTATTTTTAGTTCAAGTCAACTATATAAGATCGCAAATCTAAAAGAAACATTTATACTGAATAGTACTGTATTTATGGAGGATATTCTCTTATTTGATTTGGTAGTGTTTTCTACGGCAATAATCATCCACTCGAATGAGCTTTCCACGCCAAATCTCTTCGACAACATCTGAAATCTTTTCCACCCAAATGCTTTGATTTTATTATTTCTACAAGATTTTGCCTACAGATTTTAGTTAATGACTTCTCTTCATCTGCCTAATAACATAATTAAGTTCATTATAGAATTTCTTAATTAATGTATCCGTCAAACGGCATCAACATCTCGTCACTTTTCTTCAGTATCAAATTTCCACCCGTCGCGTCAAGACGACTTTAAAAAGAATTAATCTGTTAAAGACAATAATTTTCCGATACTGCGTCGCGGTGAAAGGCGCTGCTCGCTCCTCGCATAAAAATGATACTTGACAAGTGCCTCTTTCTACGCACTGTTTCCTCTACTTATATATATATATATATATATATATATATACAGGATGAAGAAATAGAGTTGTTCCAACGAGAGAAATTGATATAGAATAAAAAGTGTGAGAAGCCGTAAACGTTTTTTTAAGTGTATTTTTATTGTTTTTACAATTATACATGTTATGATACATTAAGTGTCTATAATGGTATTTGTGACTCTATACGTGTTTCGAGTCTAAAATTGACTCTCTTCAGGTGAATTAAATTTGTGGTTTTTCATTTAAGAAAGTCAATTTTAGACTCGAAACACGTGTAGCTTCACAAATACCATTATGGACACTTAACGTATCATAACATGTATAATTGCAAAAACAATAGCTACACACTTTAAAGAAAACATTCACGGCCTCTCACACTTTTTATTCTATATATATATATATATACATATATATGTAAGGAATTATTTTGAACATTATTTTTACCGATACTCGTATTAAAAACAGAATATCTACTTAAATACGAGTATCGGTAAAAAATAAAGTTCAAAATAATTCATTACAAATTGTCGGTTGCTTATAACCAAGTTTCGTTAAAATTCGTTAATTTCCGTAACATGTTTACATATATATATATATATATATATATATATATATATATATATATATATGTATATATATATATATATTAAGACCTTGAATCATTTCTCGTAGATTTTTCATGAAATATAGTAATGTTTTATTTATAAAAGTTAGTAAGAAAAATGTGTCTGAAAATGTTGTCCATCGGTAGCCACTATTTTTGGCCATATTTCTGGCAGCATTTGAACTCCACGTCGGCAAAAGGAAAAACGTCTTTTGAGTTTAACCTCGAATCGAAACATGTTTGGCTTCTTTATAAAAATAAAGATTTAGCTCAGCCATGCCATGTGCCATCAATCGGAAGAAGTGATAATCAGACGAGGCAACGTTTGGTGAATACAGCGGGTGGGTCAATCAGTTAAGTGCCATACGTGATACACGCTTAGGCGGTCATGTCTCGAAAGCGACATGACTGACTGGGCAGAAGATTATCCCGCAGTAGGTTGCCATTGCTTTCTGCGGTAGACTGGTTGCCGACCAAGGCTATAGAACCCAATCTGTCCTGCTATTTAATCCATAACTGGAAGGAAGAGACGGATTAATACCTTTCCTAAGGGTATTTGCGCGTAAGTGAATACAATGGATTCAACTGGAATTTAAACTCGGCTCCCCGGTTTCTCGTTCCAAGTCGATATCCACTGTATCACAAAGCACATAGAACTCCCAATTTAACCGTTTACAATTAGGTTTCCCTTCGTTTTGCAACATCTGGCCTAGCGTTGTCATGTTGCAAAATAACTTTGTCATTCGTCTGTTCGTATAGCGCTCGTTTTTTCGTCAATGCTCAGTTCAAACGCATCAATCGTAGTCGATAGCGGTCTCTCGTGGTAGTTACGGTTGGTTTGAGCAGCTTATAATTAACTACACTCAGCCGATCTCACTAAATGCAGAGAATAAGCTTCAAACCATTGATATTCAGCTTTGTCGTCGATGTTGATTAGATTTCTACGCTTAGGGTTATCGAAGTTTATCGACTTTTCATCGCCGGTCACGATACGATAGAAAAAAATCCTTCTTTTCATGCCGTTGAAGCAGTTGTTTACTCGTGACAATAGAATTTTCGATGTATCTCGTCTTCAATTAGGACGGCTACAAATAGCCTTGTATTTGATATCTTTGTTTATGTTTTCAAACGTATCGAAACAGGTGATTACCTTGTTATGATTCTGCGAGTTCCGCTTGCGCCTGACATGAGTCTTCATGAAGTAATTCTTCCAGTTCTTCATCTTCAAACCTTTTCCGGTGCACCAGAGCGTTCGTTACCTTTAGCATGAAAATCATTATTTTTGAAGCATCTAAACAAATTACTGCATATTGTTATAGACAAAGCATGGTCACTATGAGTGTCAACAAAGATTCTGTGTACTTCACCTGCAAATTTCTTTTGAATAAACTAGTGCAGTAAAATTCTTCACTTATACACTTTCTTTGGCACAAAATCTGACATGTTTAACGCAATAAAAAAGTTGTTTTTATCTTCATATAGTCTTAGTATATCTAAATATTTACTCTTGTTATTAAAAAAGCAGTACCTTAACTTTATAAGATTTAACTCCCATGAACATCGAATGAACTGAATTTCAAATCTATTAAACTGTCAGTTTGAAATATGCAGCAGATGAGTGCATAACAAATGAAGCTCTTAGTCATGTCATCGACATAGGAAAACATGTACATTTTACATATATATATATATATATATATATATATATATATATATATATGTCAACTCCTAATGATTCTGCAAGTTTAGCATGCGCCTGACATGAGTCTTCATGAAGTAATTTCACCAATTCTTTGTCTTCAAACATTTTCGGTGTGCCAGAGCTTTCTTTATATTTAACATCAAAATCATTAATTTTGAAGCATCTAAACCAATCTCTGCGTGTTGTTTCACCATAAGTGTCAACACGAATTCTGTGTGCTTCAGCTGCAGATTTCTTTTGAACAAATAAGTGCAGTAAAATTCCCCACGAATATACTTTTTAGCACGAAATCCGACAGGTTTAACATCATGATAAACAAAGGTTTTTACACTTTGGCCCGTTTCGCTGTATCACAGCTCATCAGTGTGGCTAGACATATCCACTTGCTTCTGGCCGGGATCGAAACTCGACCGATTTGATATCAGTCGCAGTCTCTACTCCCTAAGTCATCGGCGCATGGGATCAGAGAAGGGAAATTTTAACGTCTTGTATGTAAGCAGTGTATACAGACGCCAGTCACTGAGAGAACTCAATTCATTTCTGAAGAGTCAAGCATTATAGCCGAAGTGGAAACTGTTTTTAAAATTTTCTTCTCCAAAGAGAGCTCAATCGTAATGAGAGCATAATATTTTAGTCATCCACATAGAAGCCCGTTTCGCTGTATCACAGCTCATCAGTGTGGCTAGACATATCCAACTTGCTTCTGGCCGGGATCGAAACTCGACCGATTTGGTGTCAGTCGGAGTCTCTACTCCCCAAGCCATCGGCGCATGGCATCGGAGAATATATATATATATATATATATATATATATATATATGTAGAATCTGAGAGCTAAGCGGCATTCACGATGGAAGGAGCAGTCGTCTCAGATTAAAAAGTGACTTTCCTCCTCGCACAAGAGCACATTTTCCAGGGTTGTGAAGTTTTTACTGGCATCTTCCTTCCAGAATTCATCATTTTAATCTGCTAGCAAACCTATTCGGTCTATGAACGTTATGCAAAACGTTTATTGACGAATCTCTACGCTAGAAATACCCAGACCACATTCAGAAGGTAGAAGTTAACAGTTCTCCCTACATATCAGCGGATCTTTACTTCTCCAGAAGAAAGAAAACATGAACCTAACTGAATGCATGTATGTCATGCATAATATTACATACGGGATGGGAAGCACAGAGAGTCAGTAAAGGAGAATTGGGTAGATATGCAAAACCTATATTTCTGACTTCCGCTTTAAGAAAAGCTTTCTCTGAAATCACAGAGGAACTTCCGGTAGAAATCCGAAAGTGACATGATTCATGGAACGAGAACATGTACCCGATGGTTCAGTTCGAAATTTTAATCGCCTGATAAAGGTCGGAGCGTATAACGTCTAAAACGTCGTGAATATAGAAAACAAAGATGAGGACAACAGACCGAACAAAGCAAATAATTTAAATAATAAAATATTTTTGTTATATCAAAAATAATATATATTATATCTTATCTCTAAACAAAGTAATATAACGTCAATATTTTCTAATATAAGACGGTTTAATAATTTAGATTAGTAATTCCACTATATGCTTTGTGGTGCAGTGGATACCGACTCGGAACGACAAATCGGCGAGCCGAGTTCGAATTCCAATTAAATTCCTTGCATTCTCTTACGCACAAATACGCTTGGGAAAGGTATTAATCCGTCTCTTCCTTTCAGTTATGGATTAAATATTAGGACAGAATGGGTTCTATAGCCTTGGTTGGCAACCAGTCTACCGCAGAAAACAATGGCAACCTACTGCGGGATAATCTTCTGCTCATCAGTCATGTCTCTTTTGAGACAAAGCGTGTATTACGTGTGGCACTTAACTGACCGACTGAATATAATAGTTGGAAACATGATTAAGGCTTCTACTGGGCATAAAGTTGGGGACAGGTTTTCTATTGTTATGAATTAATAAACTTATCCCCCACAAATTACTAATTCTCATCTCCCTCCAGCTATGTGTCAAATAACAGGAGAATCTATAATTTCTTTATAGAAATCGGTTCCTCATGTTCGCTGATTCTTATCGACTATTTTAAAAGAAAATCCTGGTCAATAAAAGAAATAAAAAGAAAAAAAAGCATAGAAACGGGGAGATAAGCAAAAAAAACTTTTTTATTTAATCATTTCACCCAAAGTAAGGCGTGGCCACCACCAATGCGCAGGGGGTTACAGTTAGGGAAAAACCTGGACACAGGGAATATTGAGGAAAGAGTAAAAGATGAACGGGTTTCAAGAAGAGAAAAGGCAGCAGATGACGTTGCATTTAAATCTTTGGATATTGTAGTTATCAGGGAAGCAAGTAAACGAAAGAGAGTTCCACAGGCTGGAAGTGAGAGAAAACAAAATGGTGGAGTAAAAACGTCGGTTACAATTAACTATTTTAACAGTAAAAAGGTGGGACCAAGATGCCAATCTAGCATTGTAGAGAAAGGAAATAGATACTATTCAATGTTAGATTAAATACTTTTCCCTAATTTTAGTGACATTAAGAATGTTGGGTTTGCAGGTTGTAAAAAATGCCGGAAACAAAGAGACAATATATGCAGGATATACATTTGCGCTGAGAAAAACTTCTTTGACAGCTTATAAAATATTCTAGAGTTAAGTCGGAGAAAAGAAATTTACGACGAATAGATTTAAAATATTTAACAAAAGGGCTAGGCGATGACAGATTTCTTCTCCGTTCTGGACGACGATAAAATCACTGAATGTGAGTTAGATCATTTCATTTTATAGCAGAGGTTACAAGTGCCAATCGGTTGAAATAATTATAATTATAAATAATTCTAAGGAAGTTCCTATTTTAAGAGAGAATTAGAGTGTAGCAATATTAATTTATATAAAATTGGTCAATTGATCAACCTTAAAGCATGTCTGAAATATCACCCTGTTGAGCTTTAATCAACATTTTTAACCTAACCAAAATAGATTGTTCTTTTTTGCCAGTAGAAGCAAATAACGTTTTTTATATATACACACGAAGGTAAATAAATAAGGCGATATGAGAATTGGTACCATACCGTTTATATTACCATTACATAAACAATGGAACTTGGTATATAATGTTACTACCGTTAGATCCTGTGCTAGAAAAAAACCGGCAAATCCAATTTGTTATTTTCGTATATATGAAAAGATGACATGTGCTCGATATAAATTATTAATGTATTCCGGTGATAAAATACTCAACTTTTCACATCTATTTTCATCAAGTCATTTATACACTTACCGTAGTTCTTGAAAAAAAAAACAACAGGCTTATTTTAAGAACCAGAGGAGACTTATTGGCTCGTCATAAATATTGATCTCGTCATTATTTTAACAGATAAAATTTGCGATGAAATATATATATCTGCCGATGTACACAATACCACTTCGAATCAACATGTGGACAGATATATAGCGTGAGCATAAAATGTTTGTTCAATTTCAAACATACAGACGCCATCTTGATTCTGGTATTGCCAGCGCCAACATGAAAGGAGAAATTGGATTTATCTCCAGACTTCTATAATGGACATGATTCTAAGAACTTTTCTCTAAAACTAATATCTACTATTTTAAAAACAGGAGGTAGCAAAAGAAAGCGAGAAGAAATGACTAAATATAAACAAGAAAATTGAACTCATTGTCATCAGCAAAAAAGGAGCCTAAAATGCCAATTACAGATTATTCTTCTTTCATGAGCCCTGTTCTTTCAGGACGTAGGCGATCATGGCTTTCCGTGTGTCTCTACCCCTGGTGGCTCTTAGTACGCTTTTTCCTGTTGCACCACGCAACCCTCGTTCCGTCATCCACCTTATCAGGCCCTTCAAATATGTTATCCGCTGCTTTCCCCTGTCTCTTTCCGTCTATCTAGCCTGTTAGTAACAGGTTCTCCAAGCCCTCCTTCCTCATTGTATATCCAAGAAATTTTAGGTGTCTCTTTCTGATGCTCAGTATTAATTTCCTTTTCGTTTCCATCCTTTCCAAAAACTCAAAATAGCTTACAAGCTCGATCTATGATATCCGCAGCATCCTTTTGTAGAACCACATTTCAACTGCTTCAAGTTTTTTCTTCATCATTGATGAAATTGTATTCACTACCATATTAAAGAACTGACATCACATAGCAATCCAGTGCTCTTTTCGTTGTTTAAAGCGAAATTTCCCTGTCTCTTAAGACTTTACTCAACTTCTGGAACGCGTCCTTGGCCATACCAATTCACCTTCGAATCTCTGATTGGAGATACTAAAATCAATTACGTACAGAAATTCAAATACCTGATAAATGTTCTAATGGAGAATGGAGAGTATGACACTGAGATCTAAAAGCGTTTTATCTAAAGACTGCGTAGAGTACTGAGATATACGAAAGTCTTTGTTGGAAACAAAGAGTACTAAACTGTATGGCAGCGAATGATGGACAATATTCTCAAAGATGAAGAAGAGACTTGAAACAAGAGAACCAGTTAAAAGGGTACTGAACTGTTGCATGATATTTGTCCTCCTTTATAGCAGCGAATGATGGACAAACTCGTCAAAGATGAAGATGAGACATGATGCAAAAGAAAAAAGAAAAGAGTACTGAAATGTTACGTGATATTTGTGCTCCTATATGGCAGTGAATGATGGACCCTCAAAGATGAAGAAGAGGCTTGAAGCAAGAGAAACAAAGAAAAGAGTACTGGACTGGTATGTGATACCTGTCCTCCTGTATGGCAACGAATGCTGGACAATCTCCTCAAAGATGAAGACTAGACTTGAAGCATGAGAAATAGAAAACAGTACTGAATTATTACGTGATATCGGTTCTCCTGTATGGCAGTTAATGATGGACAATCTCCCTCAAAGATAAAGAAGAGACTTGAAGCAAGAGAAACAAAGAAAAGTGTACTGAACTGTTACGTGATATCTGTCCTCCTGTATGGCAGCGAATGATGGACTATCTCCTCAAAGATGAAGAAGAGACTTGAAACAAAAGAAACAAAGAAAAGAGTACTGAAATGTTACGTGATATCTGTCCTTCTGTATGGCAACGAATGCTGGACAATCTTCTCGAAGATGAAGAATAGACTTGAAGCAAGAAAAACAAAGAAAAGTTAACTGATATGTTACGTGATATCTGTCCTTCTCTATGGCAGTGAATGATGGCCAATCTCATCAAAGATGAAGAAGAACCTCGAAGAAACCTAAATGTGTTTCTGCAGAAGAATGGTGAGAATACTATGGACCGAACATGTGTGCAACGACAAGTTTTAAAGAGGATGGAAACGAAACAAAAAACATATTTAACATCAGGAAGAGACTGCTGAAGTTTCTGGAACGCGTAATGTGGAAGGAGAGCTTTCAGAATCTGATACTCACAGGACGAATAGAGACAGATTGAGACAAAGAAAACCTGCGCCTAATATAACAGATGGGCTTTAGTAAATATGTTAGAGCAGGAGTTTGGAAGAAAAATCCTGTCAAAATTTATTAAGAACTACAAAGAAAGGATAATCGTTTTAACCCGGTTTTTATTAGTTACAACAATAAATTCTTACTTACGTACGTCTGTAAGTAATACTACGAATACCGATTGTCTATTTGTGTTTCCGGGGGTGGGATACGTACTCCACAACATCCTTCTATTTTTGTCGTTAATGGTTTTGGTTTTTTAATTCTTTCAGACCAAAGAACCCCTTGTATGTTAGTGGTTATACTATTATTCTTTGGGTAGATTCGAATATATTATATATATATATATTGGCAGCAACATTTTATTGTAAACTGCTCGATATCGGTTAGGAGATAGAGCGTTAATAGGTATAATGTAATGATTTTTTTCACTTTAACTGAGCTAAAATGACACATTCTTTGCATTAAGCATACGCACGCACACACACACACACACACACACACACACATATATATATATATATATATATATATATATATATGCATTACTGTGCAAAAGTATTAGGACGAGAACTATTTTATCTTTTATGAAGCATATTGACAGAAAATAAACAATTTAATTAAATGCTTAAACAAGAGAAAATACTTGTTACAAAATAAATTTAATACTTAGTATAAATGCCTTTTGCTTTGATCACAGCCTCCATTCTGTCAGGCATTGACATCACAAGCTTCTTCAATGTATCTAATGGTATCTCCTGCCAAGAAACTTGTATTTGTTCTCAAAGTGTGTCTTCCAAAGCAACGTTAGATTCATCAATTTTTTTATCAAAAATATCCCATAGACATTCAATAGGATTGAGATCAGAACTTTATGGGGGCCAATTCAAATTCCGAAGCCTTCTTTCCTCTTCCTTTTTAGTTAAATAATCAATATTTAATAGCAATTTATTTGGCTCTTCACTCTGTATATGAATTTCAGCGAGTTTTTTTTTTTAAATAACGCCTGTTTTAATACTTTTGCACACTACCGGTAGTGTGCAAAAGTGTTAAGACAGGGATGATTTTAAACTTTATTTTGATGCCTCATCAATGATAAAATAGTTCTTGTCCTAATACTTTTGCACAGTACTGTATATATATATATATAACTCAGAGGTAAAATCGCCGACTGACACCAATACAGTCGGGTTTCAATCCTGGGTTAAAGGCAACCGGAGTCTAACCGTACTGATGAGCAGTGATACAGCGAAATAGATCTGTCTGTGGATGACTATTTACGCTCTCACACCCTGATTGAGCACTCTGGAAGAATGGTAGACTTTGAAAAACAGTAGCTACTCTGGCATGTACGCATCGCTCATTCACTAATGGATTAGAGCACTCTGGTTATTGAGCCGGTATAATGACAATATACACGCTAAAAGTCTGCCTTTTCTACCGAACGCCCATAGCTCATTAGTAAAATCGCCGACTGACGCCAATTCGGTCGGGTTTCAATCCTGAGTTAAAGGCATTCGGAGTCTAACCGTACTGATGAGCTGTGATACAGCGAAACAGATCTGTCTGCGGATGATACTATATTTATATATAAAGAAAGAAACCTCCTCTACCAAATAAATACAGAAAAAATCAGTTCATACTTTACAATTTACGAACACTTTAGATGACATCGCAAAATGAAGATTCAGTTTGTCTTTATTAACTAATTAAAAGCATACAAGATATAATTGTATAATAGAATCAGAGAGAAAGCTGAATATTTTTCAAAATGTTATATCAATAATATTTGAAAAGAATTTAATAACTTTTAGGCAAACAATAACATTTTAATTTTTGTAAATTTTATTCCGTGATTTTTCTCAAACTTACATGTATCGTTCTTTGTTTGACAGAAAAAGGTAGAACATTCTTATTTTGCTATTACACGATAATAGATATTAACATAAAGCCAATTGGCAAAAATAATTAAATCAATTTACATTAGCAGGAATCAACTTACCAATTTATTATACGTAAAAAGGTAGAGAATGAAAAGGAAAAGTTACCCGATAGATGTTTCTCTGAATAAAATGTCAACTTTTAATGTAGTTTTATGATCATATATTAACAGCTTGAAAAGATATGAATTTTTAATTTTACGTCTTAATGATAATTGTACGAGGGAATTTAATAAACATTTTAAAAATTCTATTTGATTAAAGTAGAATCAAGCAAGCCATAAATTTGTAAAAACATATCTGGCAATAAAATCACATTCATGCTTTTCATATTGAATTTATGAATTTCAAAAGTTAATACCTAAGTTTTTTGTCGGAAAACTATTTCAGGTTGTAGCAACACTAAATATGATATACAATAAACACGCACTAAACTATGGCATTCACTGGAATGTTTAAATTACCACAATCTATTTCCTAAATACAGTTACATACACTTGAAAATAAAATTATATTACGATTAGATATTTCTTAGTCTGTCGGATAATCTTTCCTTGTAAACCTAGGCTGCTATAAAAATGTCCTTTTAATATCGCCAGAGAACTTAATTTTCAAATCTATTATGTTATCAAATATTCATCATGCAATTTCATCCACATTTAGAGAAATTATGGCCTGGATCAAAAGTGTAGTCTTTAATTTAAAAAGTAATTTAGTTATATCAATATAGATTTTTCAATGACACATTTCCCATTTATAAAATATGCATTATTAAAGATTATTTCTTTAATATTCATGGTTATGAGTGCTTTCTCTATCATAATATGAACATCAACTTTGCAAATATGAATTATTTCTGATCGTACTGCCTGATGCTCTATTCTGTCTATTTATGAAGGACAGTAAAATTAAAATTCAGCATAATTGAAAAGGAAAGTTAGACATAACAAAAAATATTCTAAAAATTTCATAAACAATAAAATCAATTGTTATAAAGAATATACTAATTCTAAGTGACGAAGTTCTTCATAATAAAATGTTAGTGAGTTTTGTAGTTTGAAATAATTCAACTACAGTACAAAAATATAAAATACTATTGGGAAAGGTATTAATCCGCCTGTTCCCTTCAGCTAAAGGTAAGGAAAAAAACAGGACATTTGGGTTTATATAGCCTTGATTGACAACCTTTCTACCGCAGAAAATAATGGCAACCTACTGCGGAAAATATATCTATTTACATACATTACGCAGTATCTATCTATCTATCTATCTATCTATCTATCTATCTATATATATATATATATATATATATATATATATATATATATATATAATAAAACCGACTCTGTACGTATTCTAATCTTAAAATGTTACACAAGTAATTTTTAAAGACCACGAATAACCAGCAGAATCTAACTCCGTTATTGTCCTCGGCTATAGAGCTTTGGACAAAGAGGGGAAAAAAAAAGAAAACTGCGTAGGACCGACAATACATACAGTTCTTCACAGCAAAGAAAAAAAACCCTCCAACGGAACGAACCACAAGGAAAGAAAAGTGCTCGATACTAAACTAACCAAAAAGGGTTAACAAAAAGGCAGTTACGCAGAGCAAAAACACACGAAAAAAATCGCAAGATCGCCAAGACCTACCGCGGTTTCGCACAACGGCTCGTCAGTTGTGCGAAACCGCGGTAGGTCTTGGCGATCTTGCGATTTTTTTCGTATATATATATATATATATATATATATATATATTCTGCGTAATGTATGTATATATATATTTTACACGATAAAAAGTCTGCCTCCTCCTACCGAGCGCCCATAGCTCACAGGTAGAATCGGCGACTGACGCAAGTTCGGTCGGTTTTCAATCTTGGGCAAAAGACAATCGGATGTCCCACCGTATTGATGAGCTGTGATACTGCAAAACAGATCTGCCTGCGGATGACTATTTACGCTCTCACACCCTGATTGATAACTCTGTAAGAATTGTAGACTTTTAAAAACAGTAGCTACTCTAGCATCTTCCTTGTAACACTCAGCACTCTCCTGTCCGTAACCAGTGATCTTTACAAAAGGTTTGCAAAAGAACTGCTATAAGAGAGAATGTAGCTTCTTTTAATCTCTCTAGGTCTGGTTCAACGTGATTCGACGAGGCCAGAGTGTCTATAAGGCCAGAGTGTCTATAAAAATCGTCAATCCCATGGTCCTGGTTCTGCTTCTTCTTTTATGTGCCATGGCTTTTCAGGACGTAGCCGATCATGACTTTCCACACCTCCCTATACACCGCTGGCTGTTAACCCGCTTTCTCCTGTTGCACCATGTAACCATTGTTTCGTCATCCACCTGATCAGGTCCTTCAAATATGTTATCCGTTGCTTTCCCCTGTCTCCTTTTCTTTCTATCTGGCCTGTTACTATCAGGTTCTACAGGCCCTCCTTCCTAATTGCATGTAACAGAAACATTAGCTGTCTCTTCCTGATGCTCAATATTAATTTCCTTTTCGTTTCCATCATTTTCAAAACCTCGTCATTGCTCACATGCTCGGTCTATGATATCCACAGCATCCTTCGGTTGGAACCATCTTTCAGCTGATTCAAGTTTTACCTTCATCCTTCGAAGATACTGTCCAATATTCACTGCCATATTAAAGAATTGATATCACATAGCAATCCAGTACACTACTCTTTGTTTCTAGTGAAATTGTCCTGTTTCTTAATACTTTACTCAACTTCTTGAATGCTTCCTTCGCCATGCCAATTCGCCTTCGGATCTCAGTGTCGCACTTTCCGTCTTCTGTTAGAACACTTCTCAGGTGTTGACAGCCTATATTTAGAAAATTTACGGATAAGATAATTGAAATAAAAGACGAATACAACATAAAATACTTTTCTAGAAAGTAATTTTAACTGCTCAGCAATCTAAAAAATATTTCATGCACTCAAATATTTTAGGTACATTGGATTTATAGTCTTACTTAAAAAGACGCTTGTTGGGGAAATGTTAAAAAATTATCAATAAATTTTAAGTTTACTTTACTTAACACTCCTATTTTCTGATAAAATTTACAAAAGTTTGACCCGATTTACAAAAGTTTGACCGGATTATACACTTATAAGATAAACAAGAAAATATTTAAAAAATACTGGAGGTTGTTGAATTTTAATGATTTTTTTTCTTTTATGATAAGGAAGCAAAGTTTTAATTTAATAACGATATCAGTTAACCTCTACAAATTAATACAGATTTGTAAGATTTAAAACTTTATAGATTATTCTAATTGAAAAAATTAAATAAGTAAAAAATTAATTATTCAACGAATTCTTTTCTTAAGACAGTTGTCTCCATAATATATTTTATTCATAGAAGCAATTAAAAAGTTTTCGAAATAAATAATGTCTTAGTTTCATTTAATTTTTTTAATTTTTTTTTTTTTAATCATTTCACCCCGAGCAAAGGCGGAAACGCCACTGATGTGCAGGGGGTTACATAAATGTAAAAAGATTAATTAGAAAAGAGTGAGGAGTACAAACTAGTTAGAAAGGAACAATAGAAAGCTAAGAAAGCAGGTGCGATGACAGATACATAGGTGGAGAGAAAGGGAAGGTTATACAGGGGAGGGGAGATAGCTAGAGGCCAGTGGTTAGTAGATGAGTATTGACTTTGCATTTAAATTTCTGGAGGTTGTAGCCGCCAGGAAAGCAAGAATACGGGAGTGAGTTCCACGAGAAGTGCGAGAGAGGAAGCTGCAGGAGTAAAATTGTCGTCTGCATTTGGCTAACCTGACTGTGAATGGGTGGGACCCAGTTGCCAGTCTGGTTGCACGGGTAAACACCTGTTGAGGAGGCATCAGTGACTTAAGCTCATCCGAGCAGAAGCCATGAAAGTATTTATCGAAGAGACAAAGGGAGGAGGCCACATTTCGACGATGGGGAAGTGGCTGCAGTCGAGTCGCCAGATCAGTACCTATCACATTACAGACTCTCCTTTGGAGCTTGTCAAGAACACTGAGGAGAACGGCAGGGGCACCTGACCATAAATGGCAGCAGTACTCCATGCACGGACGGATGGTTGACTTGTATATATGCAGGATGGATTCAGGTGGAAAAAAAACATCCTGGATCGACATAGTGACCCTACCTTCTTAGCAGTAGATTTTGCTATGGATTCAATATAGTGGTTCCATTTGAGGTCTGAGGACAGGGTAAGTCCGAGGAGGTCTTACGATTAAACTTTTCAGACCGTACCGATTCAATAATTTATTTCTGAATTTCTGGTATGGGGATTTATTATTGTTAGCGTTAAATACGTTGTTATTATCACGACATTTCGGTTTGTTCTTCACTCTGCCCTTCATCAGTAGCACCTTGCGCAAACTAGGGGCATAGTGACCAAAACTTTGTGAAAATAACGATAAAGATAAAGACAATAGTTGAAATTTACATTAATGCGAATAATATCACTTGTATATCGGAAATATATCGATTGTTTGCATAAAACAATTTGCAAATTACCAGTCTCTAGAATTTCTAAGAGAACACTCAGTTCTCCGTTAAGAGGAAATCCGATCAATAAATCTAATTAATATCTATGAAGATAATTATTGAAATTTAAAAACGTTGGTTTTCACGATGTATTCAAATCCTTGTAATCACTTCTAGCGGATGTGCGTTGTAGTACAGTGGATATCGGCTCGGAACGGAGAGCCGAGTTCGAATTCCAGTTGAATCCATTGTATTCACTTACGCGCAAATACCCTTGGGAAAGGTATTCATCAGTCTCTTCGTTACAGTTATGGGTTAAATAGCAGGATAGATTGGGTTCTATAGCCTTGGTCGGCAACCAGTCTGCCGCAGAAAGCAATGGCAACCTACTGCGGGATAATCTTCTGCCCAGTCAGTCATGTCTCTCTCTTTCGAGACATGATCACCCAAGCGTGTATCATGTATGGCACTTAACTGACTGACTGAATTTAATAGTTGGAATCATGATTAAGGCATCTACTGGGCATAAAGTGGGGGATCGGTTTTATATTGCTATGAAGTGGTAAACTGATCCCCCACTAATTACTACTTAATAATATAATACATCTTCCTTCCCCCTCTCGCTATGAAACAAATAATAGGACAGATTGGGTTCTATAGCTTTGGTCGGCAACCAGTCTACCAAAGAAATCAATGGCAACCTACTGCGGGATAATTTTCTGCCCAGTCAGTCATGTCTCTTGGAGACATGATCGCCCAAGCGTATATCACGTATGGCACTTAACTGACTGAATTACTTCTATCGAAATGGAAACTATTTAAAAGATTTAAGCGTTTTTTAATCGGATAATTAGTGTATTTAGCCCTTGCAAATAATGAAAAGATCGTGATGTTCACATTAACTTTACGGTCTCAACTACTGTTAGCCTTGATTGATTAGTATATGAGGAGATAATATGTAATTAATGTTATGTTTATTTTTAACTAATGACCTTGGAAAATGTATGAATTAATGTCTTAAATTCTGTCCTAGATCTGGCTTACAATCATAGTAGCCTGAACGCTCTTGAACTGGATTTTAGCCAGGCAAATGGAAGGAGTAATTTAAAACCCAAACTGTTGCGAAGTCAATCGGGGACATTTACTTTAACATTCCAGTGACATCATGCTATTTTCTCAAAATATTGCCTATGTTGGATTTTCGTCGCCAATTTGCTGTGGAGTCGTTGTAGCGAAACTTCGCCGCAAAGTTGTAGTGACCTGTTTGGTCGAAAGTAAGACACAAAATACAGGAAGCAGGTTCAAAACAGTGTATTAATATAACAAGAACATATGTACAAAGAAAGTATTAGTAAATAGAAATAAGTAAGTCAAAACGGTATAGTTACGCTGCTTATTGACGGACTAGTAGCGGGCATTAACTGCGTGCTAGCTGTCGTCAACTGCTTTTAACTGCCGTTAATTATATAGTAAGAAGAAGAGTCCATTCATTTCTTGTTTTTTCCCACAGTTTGAATTGAATGTTCAATATATAAAACGGTAATTGTTTTATAGCTTGGGTTTAAATATTTTGCAGTATGTTTTACTTTTCTATGGGGAGAATATTCAATCACAAATGTAATAAGTTGCACAAAAATGCCGGCTTGGAATCAATTATAACTATTTTACGATGATATTTCTGCAATATTGACTAGGCTTTTATCTATCTAAACTTATTTATAAATGGAACTTTGTCTCTGTGTGTGTGTGTGTGTGTGTGTGTGTGTGTGTGTGTGTGTGTGTGTGTATCCGTTACCTATAGACTCCGAATCGGCTGAACCAATTTTCTTGAAAATTTACACAGTTGTACTATAAGCATATGCGGGTGTTCTTAGCTAGGTTTTCTGTCGAGACACCCCCGATAAATATCGAAAATCGATAATCGAAAAAATCGGGTTATAGAAGGAGTGGTCCGATTTTAATCCAATTTGATACACTCATGGACAAAGACATAAGAAACGATATTCAGAAGTTTCATGGTTGCAGTTCTTACGATAGTGCAAAAAATCGATAATATATATATATAAAAGGCAAGATGTTTGTATGTGTGTGTCTGTTTATCTGCCTGCATGTCTGTATTTTTCAGCTCTTTTATTTTAGTTTCTGCTTCGGGTTTGGCTCTAAGTAGGTATAATTGTAGTTTTGAGTCTCAGCTACGATACCATTTACTCAGAGGACTTATTTGGCCTTCAAAATTCAGTTTACGACGAAAAAAACTTATTCGGTATCGATACCAGGAAATAAAAATTTGACTTACATCCATTTATTTTTCTTTCAGTCTAGGGTTTCACTTTAACTGGAAACAACTATTGCTTTTTTGTCTTTCGTGCCAACGTTCAAAGGGTCTGAGCTCCAGGACCATGGATTAGTTTTAAAGCTTTCATTACACCCGAGCAACGCCGGGCTATACTGCTAGTCCTTTTATAAACGAACTCTCTAATTGACTCATTTACTTTCAATGTGTCTGATATTACTTTTCCACTGACATTATTTTTTTTAATCATATCGCCCCAAGCAAGGCGGTAACGCCACTGGTGCGCAAGGGGCTACATAAGAGTAAGAAGATCGGAAAAGAGAAAACCGGAAACCACATCCTAAACAGGGAACAAGGGATGAGCCTCTTAACCTGTTCAAAGTGAAATGATTATATTCAGTTAATTGTTCGGTCTACTGATAGGTCACCGGTTCGTGTCAGACAATTTGTATCATCAGATACCATCTTGCACATTTATATATCTACCATTGAATATTGCTGCCATATCTGGTTGGGTGCGTCTGTTATACATCATAACATTTTTAGCAAAATTCAAAGAACGGTGTAATGTAATCGACCCTGGCATCAAGACTTCAATCACTCTCCCACCACCGGGATATATCTTCTGTTTGTTTTTTCTACAAACGGAAATTTTTCCAATAAGCTTTATTCCATGGTGCCTGGACTACATGAATTTAAGCGTACTACTGGATTGGCAACTGTTGTGGATTCCGGGTGAAGAACCGCACAAAATAAAGTACAACAAACCAGAAATTAAGATAGAAAAAAGATTAAACGTAAAGATACAACTTGAACGCAGCTAAGTAATCCTTGAATACTATTAGTAAAGAATATATATATATATATATATATATATATATATATATATACGTATTAGAATTAGTATATCCACGTCGGAAGATGACGGGTGCTGCTAATACTATCTTGCTGAGTGGAGCTCATAGTTACTATGACTACTGATGCTGTACTCTACGTGGAACTACGTTATCTGTCGGTATCTTACGGTAAACTACGGATCTCATTACGGCAGGAGTATATGTATACTCAAGTTGAGTTAATTATCAGAGAAAAAGGGGAGATCCAACAACAACAATTATCTTTTTTTTTTAATGTTGAATTCAGTAAATGCAACCGTATCTTCTATTCTAATAATTTTTTTTCTCGACTTTTTCTCATGTGGAAATCTTCTGTATTATTGCTGCTCTGCCACCCACCATCTACAAAAATTTAGATCCAATGTCAGTCACATTTTCTGAAACCTGTTTTTTTTTTATCGTCCTTCCTCCCGATTCAAGTCTTCTCATTCTCTTTCCCTTCCATTAACCCTCGTGCGTCTTAGTGTCATTATCGACATGGTACAGGTGAAATTATTAAAATCATATTTTGTAAATGTTATTATTATTGAATAAAAGTTCTAATTTTTATTGTAAATATACTTTTACCTGATAAAAATGTCATCTCTTTTTTTCTAGACGGTGATGGATATTATTTGTGTATCAGTAATTAAGGCTACTTGTGAAACTGTGCAATACCCTCGTTACGTTGTCTGTTCCAAATGAAACAAAAGTTATTCCTTCTGTGTAGTCTTTTTTCAGAGCTCTATCTTTATGCATGACAGTAGCGATAAAAATAAATATATAATTAAACAACAAAAATCTGCATTTAGCAGGCTCACTTAAACTATCTAGATACATCAGACGTCGAAAATTAAATCTAAAGTTGAGCGTCTCTGTATTTTTGACGTTTCGATGTAAACTTCCCTTTGCGTTTGTTCTATTCTTCTCCTTTTCCTCTCACCTTTATTCTTAAAGTTATTATAACATCAAAAAAGTCGTCATTATACTGGATGAGCATTAGGAATCCAGTCTGTAATAGAGTTCAATTTGCATTTCCCCCCAAAAGATATGTTTTCTTCAATTTATTTAGCTAAGATGTATTCGCTCAGCTTTCTGTTTATTTTCTGTCTCTTTCCTCACTACACGACAGAAATATCAGATATCTGGTCGGGATGAAACGTCTTTCGAAGCTTCGCGTTTGATTTTTGTGTTGTGTTTGAATGGGTCTGTGAGTGTTTTTTTTTAAGATAATGATTTCATTATCATAAAGGTCTTGCACTATTTAGCTTGATTAATTGTAATTTCTGCTAAATTTAAAACTGCAAGGCGGGGGGAGGTTTGGTAAATTTTCGTTTTAGGTACCGTCTCTTTTCCCCTTCAAATTTATCCAAAATAGCATTATCTCTGTGCAAAATGTATATGCTGAACTCAAATTAAGTGTTAGTTATTGAAGAAAATTAACTTTTTTTTATCTAAATGTCCATAAAAAAAACGAATTATATCTTGTACTTTTTCTCACCCGTAACTGTCACGAAGTCATGTAATTAACTGCAGAATGACGTAGTATGTTTGTGTACTAATTTTTGTCGATTTTTCTTCCATTTACTGATACCTCAGGCGATGTACTTCCGGGAATTAAAGTAATGCGCTATTGTATGTCTACGCTTATTACTTTCAAAACAGGAAGTACATCGCCGGAAGTTTCAGTAAAGGACGAAATTCGAGAGAAAATTGCTGCCTACGTAGAACGTCATTCAGCAGTTAATTACATGACTTCGTGAGAGTTACGGGAGAGAAAAAGTGCGAGATATAGTTCGTTTTTTATGGACTTTCAAAGCAAAAGAGGTAAGTTTCTTCAATAACTAATTGTTGATTTGAGTTCAGCATATACATTTGCACAGAAATAATGCTATTCTAGATAGATTTGAAGGGGGAAAATCGTTGGAATTTCTTTTGCTAACATTGTTTTTTGACTTCTTTTTTTACACTCATGGCTTCGATGCGATGCAATATTTTATGTATTTAATCATAAGTAAATCTTATTAGCCTGAATGTATTTTTACTCAGAACGAAAGGCCTTACGATGAAATGTCTTTTCAACTTCGTCTTCTCGAGAGTTATCCCATCACTATGTACAGTATCCTGTACATAGTGATGGGATAACTCTCGAGGAGAGCTATATATATATATATATATATATATATATATATATATATATATAATACAAGAAATCTAGAAGTGAACCACCACCTTCCGCTTTTTCAAACAACTTGTATAGAGCACTTTATTGTTAAGGTTTCTTCTTGGTTTTTTTTCTTTTCAACGGGCACTAGACATATTGTTCTTGTGCGCTGTTTGTTTCTTTTTTTTCTCCCATTATTTAACCCATGAGGTAGTTCACGCCAGTGTTACAAACGGTTTAAATTACTGTTAAGTTAGCATTATTTTCGGATGTTTAGTCTGTAATTATTAGTATTGCCTTACTGTCATTACGTTCATTATATATATATATATATATATATATACCCCTGATCAAAATTTTAAGACCACTTAAACATCATTAAAAAGAAATATTTTTTTTAAGGATAGATTTTAAACTCCTCCCACTTAAGGTTACCAATACTACAATCTAAAAGGTTATGGAAACAAAAAGCTATATTCCAAACATTTTATTTAGAAATTTACATTTTTATAAAATGAGGCGATTTACACATGATCAAATTTATAAGACCAGAGACAAAAATTCTACGAAATTGTACAAAAAGTGTATAAAAATATTCAACAACCAAATTTAATAATGAGTTCTACCTCCACTGCTTTTGATGACTTCAGAAATTCTGTTAGGCATAGAAATAAGCGTTTCCGTTAAGGTGCGGGGGATGTTTCTCTAGCTTCTGAAGATGGCTTCACGAAGTTCATTTTTTGTAGAATATTGTTTGCCATTTCGATAAACATCTCTTGTCATCCATCCTCAAACATTTTCATTTAAGTTAAAGTCTGGTGAGCATGCAGGAATGTCCCAAGAGATGGACCCCATTGTCTTGTAGAAAGGTCAAGGTCCGTCTTGCAGCGTTCATTGCAGCATTATTCTGTTGGCATAACCATCCATCCACACATAAACGATGGCCCTCCATCATCAATGATGCTTTTTGTAGCATGCTAACATAACCAGCCACTGTTTAACAAACCCTGCACCACCTGGAGCTCCATCGTCCCTCTGTAAGAAAAGGCACCCCATACCATTAGGTATCCTCCACCACTATGACGTGTGGAGAAAATTTCAGGAGGCATGTTTTTGTTATGCCAATATCGTTGGAAGCCATCAGGACCATCTAGATTTAATTTTTTCTCATCAGAAAACAGGACTTTCTTCCACTTCTCAACGTCCCATGTTTGGTATTCACAACCAAACTGTAAGTAGTCCACCTTGTGACGTGGAAGCAGCTGAGGAATTTGTTTACGCTTTTTATTTACCATGCCTTTTTGTCTTAAGTGTCGTCAATCAGCATATGTGACTGCCTTAATTTGACTATAAGAAAGTCCCCCTCTTTCATAACAACCCATCTTATTCTCTTACTCAATGCAGGAGAAATTTTTTGGGGCCTACCAGAGGATTTTGCTTTTCCATAATTCTCACTGTTCTTTAGAAAGTTGCAAATCACAGTTTTACTGCGATTTACCTTAGCTGCGATCGCCCGCTGTGACAAACATTGCTTATGGAATTCTAGAATTCGAGAACGCTCAACTTCGGTAAGTTTGCTTGCTTTAGGCATGGTAACACCTTTACGCAGTGATTGCTAATCTCTAACTGAACTAAAAACATTGGAATTACCATAGATCTAACAATTTATACCCCTGGTCTTATAATTTGATCATGTATAAATCGCCTCAATTTTAGATTGTAGTATTGGTAACCTTAACTGTTAGAAGTTTTTAAATATATTTTTAAAGATTTTTAAGTGGTCTTAAATTTTTGATCAGGAGTATATATATATATATATATATATATATATATATATATATATATATATATATATATGCTGTTAAATATAAGAGACAATGAATGTCTATTATGTTTAATCATGATCCGTTCTAAACGTCGTATGTTTGCTTTGATTTCAGTTGAAAATAAGGACAAAAATTTTCCAACATTTGGATAATTATTTATTGGTTTTCTTCTAAGCTTTCGGCTCACATGAGCCATCTTCAGAGAGACAGTTTAAACTGAAATATTATAAAATCCACCATCACCGACGATTTTATTTTGTGTTGACATAAAACTCCGCTTGGCAACGGCAATAGTTACCAAAAATAATAAACGCAGTTCTTAAGTTTGCGATGCGGTTTTATGACGTCACACCGCGTGATAGCGCGAAATGACAACAAAACCATGTAGTCAAATGCAATGTAATATGTTATTTCTGGTTTTAAAATTGATTTTATTGAGTGTTGGTTGCTTAGATTTGATGTACATGGCCTCCAATATCTGCAGGTTCCTCTTACTGTGTGTATGAATAAGAATCATCGTATTGTTGACCAAGATCTCTCTGATATTACCTACATATTTATGTTTTTCAGAGAAATGTTGTTTAATAGTACTCTGATCAGAAAGATGACATGTAAGTCTACGGGAGAGCGTGGTTTTAGTAAAACCAATATATGTACTAGGTCTTCTATTAGTATCAGAGATGCAATCTCTTAATGGGCATGTAATTTGGTGCACTACACGGGTTTTTGTAGTGAATTCAGTGCTTGTTGGGTTATTATAGACTATGACGTCAATTGTTTTAAACTTTTTATAATATATAATGAGTTTAATTTGATTATTGCTTTCCACTGGTTTAGTATTTCTATGTATTATGTTTTTGAGAGTTTTTTCATCTTGTTTATAATTATTATGTATTTGGTTGCAATAGTATAAGTTAATTGTGTTATGTTTATTTTGATGTAAACCATTATTATTAATATTGTCATTATTGTTAGAGCTATTGTTAATTTTGTTGAAATACATTTTAATTTGTTGATCAATAACGGAGTTAGGAAATCCATTATTGACTAGTGTTTGCTTAATGTTGGGTAATTCATTATAAAATATAGATTTGGAAGAAGATATCATTTGTGTGCGTTGAAGTAAGTGATTTAAAACAGCTAACTTATATCGTTGGGGGCATTCACTATTATAATTAAGAAGACACGAATTTATGCTAGTTGATTTCCTATATAGAGAAGTAGTAAATTCATATGTGCTAGAATCAATGAATACATCAAGGAATGGGATTTTGTTATTAATATTAAGTTCTAATGTAAATCTGAGGACGGAGTGACTTTCAAATTTGTTTTTAAGATATTTAATTTGATCGATATTCTTAGCTAAAACAAAGATGTCATCTATGTATCTTACATATATAGAGGGTTTATTGTTGTCATTATTTTATTTTCTAGATTTGCCATTTAATAATTAGAAACGAGGGGACCTAAATGAGATCCCATCTATTTGTATACATTTTGGATAATGATGTCAATTGTTTCCTGGACGGGAATATTTGTGAATAAGTTTTGGACATCCAATTATGCTACTCTCCCATCAATCAATATTAAACCCACTATATTAAAAATCTATTATTAGCATGCACCACACAAGTACCCTTTCACGATCCCTTAGGCAATATTTATACACAAATAGATGGTATTGCGATGGGTTATAACAGGAGTCAAACGCATCGAAACACATATGAAATATAAAAGTAGTTCCGATGATATCGAAACTCATACTGAATATAACATATTACTCAATAAGTCCCGGGCCAAATCAATAGAAAACAAAAATGTTTAGACAAAATTCGACTTTTTTTTCAACATAGTCTCCTTAATGCTGGACAATATCATCGAAAATGAGGACAAAATTGGAAGCGGCCGAAATGTGGTTCTACAGAAGGATACTACGGAATATCGTGGACTGAGCATACAAGCAACGACGAGGTGTTAGAAAGAATGGCAACAAAAAGGAAATTGATGCTGAGCATCAGGAAAAGACAACTGAAGTTCCTGGGACATGCAATGAGGAAGGAGGGCCTGGAGAACCTGATACTGACTGGACAGATAGAAGGAAGAAGAGACAGAGGTAAGGCAGCGGATAACATATTTGCAGGGACTGACCAGGTGGATGACGGAACGGGGGTTGCCAGGAGCAACAGGAGCAAACATACTAAGAGCCACAAGGGATAGGGAGACGTGGAGAGCCATGATCGCCTACGTCCTGAAGGGACAGGGCACGTAGAAGAAGAAGAAGTCTCCTTCTAGGGATTCCAACACTTCTCTAACAATTCGATGCCTTTTTTGTAGAAAAATTTGTCTTTCGTCTCAAAATACACCTCAGTTTCCGATATCACTTCTTCATTAGAGCCAAATCTCTTTCCCTGGAGCATTCTTTTGAGGTCTGCAAGCAGCCAGTAGTCTCTGGGGGGCCAGATATGTAGAGTGTGGTGATTGCGGAAGAAATCTGAAGTGCAATTCCTGTAGTTTTGCCATCATTGCGATCGACTTGTGACACGGTGTGTTGTTTTGGTGCAAGTTCACTTTTTTCTTCTTCATTTGTGGCCATTTTTTTTTTTGGCGATTTCTTCCTTCAAACGTACCAATAATACTATATAATATTCGCTACTGATAGTTCTTTTTTTCTCAAAGTAATCAATGAACAAAATATCTTGCGCATCCCAAAATACGGAGGCTGAAACCTTGCTTGGTGATGTTTGCATCTTTGGTCGCTTTGAACGGCTTTGGCCTGCTGCTGTCCATCCAGCTGACTGCCAATTTGACTCTGGAGTGAAGTGGTCGATTCATGTTTTTGATTCATTGTCACATATTTACGCAACAATCTTTCTTGTGGCGTTGAAACAGTTTCAAACAACGTTCTGAATATCTTTTTTTTCTATTGATATTCAAGTAGCAAAGTACGAACTTATTTGAATGTCAATATTTACCGATTATCAAGTGTTTCTTGTTTATTATTTTACTTCGGTTTTTAAAGGTAATTATTGCTAAATTTTCATACAAAATTTGCTTGCAGTTTCTGCTATTGGTATTGCCGGAGAAGCGCTCTTTTATGATTTACCATGTAATTTTGGTGGTGATGTTATTTTCTTTTTGGCTTTAATTATTTTGATAGGGTTGTTTTTTTATCTTTCTGCTTGAAATGATGTTTTTTTTATTTCTTTGAAAGTTATTTATATGGCTCCTAAGTAAACTTTTTTGTCGGTATTGATATTATTTGTTACGATGGCTTTATATATCATATTGTTAGTTTGACATTTGTTGTTAAGTTGTCAGTCGTCCTGTTTTCTTTTTTTTTTTGTATTTTTTTTATAGTTTCATTTACAATGTTGTTTTTTGGGGTTGTGTTGTCGTTATTGTTTTTCTTGTAAATTATTTTGGGGAAATTTTTTTTGGATTTTTAATTATATTAAAGAATATTTCCCTATTTTTTATTGTACTTCATTGTAGAGTAGGTTGAACCAGATTATATTTCATTTTATGTTGTTTTTGGTTGGTTTGTTTTCATTTGTGTATTCCAGCTTGTTTCCTTAAGATGAGATATTGGCGCCAGTCTAGTACTGCGCTTAAATTCAAAAATGTCTAAGTGCCATAAAAGTATTTATAAAAAAGACACAGATAGGCAACCATGTAGCGGTGGCAAAACAACTTAAGAAAAGCCGCCAGATCAAAACCAATAACATTGCTGCTTCTTCTTTTATGAAATAACTCAAAGTACATTGAATTTAACCGGATCAAACGACAAAAATATTAAACTTTTGCTATTATTAATGTTATTTATTTAATACGATCTAATACCTGGTTACAATGTATTTTATCTGACTTTTAATATATTCACTAATCTCATACTGAAGACTAAAAAATGTCGAAGGAAGTTGACAATGGAGAATAACGGAAAAAATTAAGTTTTACAGTATTTATATTATTCAGATTATTGTTCTAATCTTTGTTGCAATTTGTACAACGTTTCAGCCGTTTTACGCTCCGGCCTTCTTTAGGTGCTAGAAATTTCGAATCGAACCCTTTATTACAATCACTGGGGTATATGATCTCCATTCCTTGCGTAGAGCCTCTTCTGGTAGTCATGATTTATCTCCCTTTAACCCTGTAAGTTATTTGGTCACTACTGCTGTAGCCTGGTATTGAACTCACAACACTTCTTGGACAAGTTACAGGAATATTTTTTTAAATAAATACTGTGATGTTATTTTATTTAAATTTTCTTTTTATATAATACAAGAAGGGTGCGACATTTTTGGTAAAATATGGCGATTAGTGAGAAAGAAATGCAGGCCAGATACGGTTTTCGTTTCAGATGCATCAAGCCAGCCTCCAGCAAGGATATTCATAGATACTACCAGGAAGACCTGTATCTTGCAGAACGCAGAGAGTCATGTTAGCACAGTAGTTAAAAACTATACGATAAAACAATAGCATTTTGAATGTATTTTTATTTATTGAAAATAAAATAAGAACAATTTCCGAAAGGGATCGCTCTTACTGCGATAATATCGTTAAAATGCTTAATTAAAACTTAATTTGTCTATTTTTCTGAAATGAAGTAGTGTTTACTGTATCTACATTATTCGGACTATTGTCCTCATCATTGTTGCCATTTGTACGACGTTTCGTTAAGGACACATAGCCCAGTAGATATAGACGTTGATTAGTTCCTGTGACTTGTCCCAAAATATTGTGTGTTCAATACCAGGCTACAACAGGGGTGAAAAAGTAACTTACAGGGTTAGAGGGAGATAAATCATGACTACCAGAAGAGGCTCTACGCGAGAAATGGAGATCGTATACCCCAGTGATTGTAATAAAGGGTTCGGTTCGAAATTACTCATTATTAAAATTCTGATGAAAAGAACACGCAAAATAATCAGACCCGAAATAGGACAAAGGACGCCATATTTGCTCAGAATGTTATCAGAAAAGGCAATACAAATGCAGAAGGACATGGACCTATATTTTGTATATTACAAAAAGGCGTTCGATAAAGTACTCCGCAAGGTTCTGTTAGAATTACTCAGCAACGTTGGCATACTTAGGAAGAGTATGTAAAACATCAAGAATCTACACTGCCAGCGGACAACCTGGTTACGAAAAGTATTTGATTTTTGCGAATTTATAAAGACAGAAATAGGGTGTAAGACAAGGGCTTATATGACGAATACAGCGAGGCAGATTTGAGAGAATTAGGATTCCTTTTGGTGGCCAAAATCTAAGCATCATAAAATATGCAGATGACAAAATGGTAAAAGAAGACATGGAAAGAAAACCTCCAAAAGCACCCACAGAAGGAGGTGAAGGAAAGCATGAAGAATAAACTAAATATAATCTGCAAGAAGATAAAATGCATAGTTGTTGGTAAAATGACGATCCCAACATGCAAATTCCAAATCAAAGATACCAAAATCAAACAAGTACACAATATAAAAATCTGCTTTTTATAATAAGATTAAAATTTTAAATATTCTAAGATTACATGTATATATAATCTCCAAGAATTTAAATGTAAAATCAGTAGTCATCTCCTATCTCACTAACCTTCATCCTCTCTCTCATGCTCCTTTCTCCGTCCACTCCACCCTCATCAGTATTCGCATCCTTCTCTTATCCACTTCCTAAACACCCCCAATCTATGGATCAATTTTCTATACTATTATAAAGTGGGGGATCAATTTTACATTACAATCAATATGTAAACTGATCCCTCTATGGCCCAGTCATCCTTCTCTTACCTACTTCCTGAATACCCCTATAACCTGTCACTTTTTCTCAATATTTTCCTTCTATGTATCCCCCTGCAAGACAGTGGCAGTAAAATACCTTGCTTGGGGCGATATGATTATAAAAAAGATAGAAATTTAAAATTGAAATTTGAAATTTAAAATTTGAATAACAAATAAAAATATTAAAAATTATAAAACGCAAGAAAAAGAAATCCAAGGGGCCTAAATCATGAGATTTAAAAATTTAAATATTCAAATATTACATAAACAGAACTCATGTAAACGTAACATAATTTGGTTTAACCCACCCTCAGTCATAACGTCTAAACTAACATTGTTAAACTCTTCTTTAACTTAATTCACAAACATTAGTACCCACACTAAAAAAATTCAACTCAAACAATGTTAAAGTCAGTTATAGTTGCGTTAAAAACATTGATATATTTCACACTATAATGCTATGATGTCAAATAAATATTTGGCCCACATAAACAACAATCTGTCACTCAACCAATAACAAAAATGATCCTTATAAAAAAAATTGAAAATGCCGAAAAAATAAAATGTTCTCATTGAATGGCCAATGTATATCCGAAAATTTTCTTTATCGAGCTCGAATTCATTCAGATGTTAATGATGTCAAATTTTACTTTGCAAACATTTCTAACTGATGGAAGATAAGATTTAACATCCACATGTTGTCTTTAAACAACAATAAATACAGCAAAAGTCCTGCTTTATGCATACATCGTTGGAAATTAGAAAAGAACAGTAAGAACCTAATTATTAACTGGAATATCGAAGCTAAATCCAAAACTTACAGTAGAAAAAGTAATAAATTCAATCTAAGCCTTTTAAAAAAAATTGTTATCATAAGCCATATAAAAAATCCTAATCAGTCAGTCAGTTAAATGCCATGCTTGGGCGATCATGTCTCGAAAGAGACATGAATGACTGGGCAGAAGATTATCCCGCAGGAGGTTGCCATTGCTTTCTGCGGTAGACTGGTTGCCGACCAAGGCTCTAGAACGCAATCTGTCCAATTATTTAAATCATAGTTAGATGGAGAAATGATGTTTTATATTATTAAGTAGTAATTAGTGGGGGATCAGTTTATTACTTCATAACAATAGAAAACAGAACCCCCCACTTTATGCCCAGTAAAAGACTTAATCAGGTTCCCAACTATTATATTCAGTCAGTTAGGTAAGTGCCATACGTGATACACGCTTGGGCGATCATGTCTCGAAGGAGACATGACTGACTGGGTAGAAGATTATCCCGCAGTAGGTTTCCATTGCTTTCTGCGGTAGACTGGTTGCCGACCAAGGCTATAGAACCCAATCTGTCCTGTTATTTAACCCGTAACTGGAATAAATAAACGGATTAATACCTTTCCCAAGGGTATTTGTGCGTAAGTGAATGCAATGAATTCGGCTGGAATTCGAACTCGGCTCCCCAATTGTTTATATTTCTAAGATGAAGTAGTATTTACGGTATTTATATTATTTGGACTATTTTCCTTTTCTTCTTTGTTGCCATTTGTACGACGTTTCGTTGTCCTCTCCGGCCTTTTTCAGGTCTGGGAATTTCGGACCGAGCCCTTTATTACAATCACTGGTGTATATGACCTCTATTCTTTGCGTTAAACATCGATTGGAAGTCATGAGTTATCTCCCTCTAAACCTGCAAGTTATTTGTTCACCACTGTTGTAACCTGCTATTCACAACCCTAAGAGTCTAGTCAGGAACTAACCAGCGTCTATATCCACTGGGCCAAATCTTTTGATGTTAATGGTTTCCTCTGGTATTTTTTTACCAGAGTTCGTATTGCTCATGATTTCCAACCGACACTTAACTTAAATTCAAATCTATTAAACTGTCACTTTGAAATATGCACCTGATAACGCATAACGCAGGAAATTCCGAGTCGCGCCACAGACGTAGGATAGTATGTATATTTATTAATATATACTTTTTTTTATAAATCTTTACATTTTATTAAATTTTTTATTAAACTTTATGATTTATTAAAATAAACGCATGAAATTTTAATCTTATTTTTTTTTAAAGATAATTAAAAAAATCTTATATGATTATTTTAATTCTCTTTTCTGCAAACAGGATATCATTTTCACTCAATACAGGACACAAGGTCCTCTCACGTTAAAGAGTTAATGAATGAACATGTTGTAAGTGCACCTAGGGATAGACAGGGTGTTGAATAATATGATGCAACGAAGCATAGATAACGGCTGACTCTCGGCTGGTAGAGGTTCAGATTATAGAGGTCAGTGAAGTGTGTCCAAGCCGCATTCACCCTGGTCTGGGTTGAGCCGACTTTCTCCCCGATGGAGAAAGTTTCATTAGGATTTCTTTAAGGGTAGGTTCCCAAGTCCTGCCTTGTTATTTAACCCATAACCCGTGGGAAGGGACGGATTAATACCTTTCCCAAGAGTACCAGTACGTAAGTAAATGCAGGGTGTTCAACTGGAATTCGAACTCGGCTCACTGATTTCTCTTTCCGAGCCGACACCAACTGCACCACAACGCACATCCGTCAATAAACTCTTACAGCACCTGGTATTCCCAAATGGTCACCCAAGTACTGACCAGGCTCAAACGTTGCTTAACTTCGGTGATCGAGCGAGACCCTCTGTCTTAAACCTCTACCAGCCGAGAGTCAGCCGTTATCTATGCTTCGTTGCACCATATTCAATGTGACATGACCGTAAGCATCTCTACGGGATTCGTTTCCACACTGCACCAGTCTTGATAAAAATCTGTCTGAATGAAACTTACTCTTTACTAATGGAATCTGAAAAGGATGAGAGGATGAGTCGACTCAGCATAGCTGGCAGCTTTTGAGTCCTAGTTGTGAAGACCTGAACTGGTGGAAACAAGAAATGTAGTTTACCCAAACATCTGATATTAAAATAACGGTAGAGTAGCAAGAGGCTAGCAACGTTTCGCTTGCTGTAAAGGGGTTGAAGGGTGGAAAAAATTCATCACCGACAAGTCCATGCATCGAGGTTGGATAGGGAGATTATGCCAGCCCCAGCTCAAATATAGCGTGTAAATTTATATCATTTTCCCTTTATGTCTTTTGTCCTTTTCTTCCACTGAACTTTCAACTTCAGGTATTAGATATTTGACTACATTTCTGAGATAAGTTATATACATTATCTATATTTTTCGGAGTGTTACCTTCATCTTTATTTTCATATTCACAACGTTTCTGCAGTTGTACCCTCTGCTCTTCTGCAGTTGACTGAAATTTTGAATCAAACCTTTTATTTTGATTACTGGGTTAACTTTTCTCGTTCCATGAGACATGATCCTTCCATATACCTTACTTATCTTCATTTAGCTCAACCCTGTAAGTTTTCCTTCGCCACTGTTTTTTGTGAGTTCAGTACCCAGCAACCGAAACATCGTGAAGATGCCATTAAAGATGAATGCAATAGTCTGAACAACGTAAAGATATGTTTTAACAACCAGTAAATACAGCAAAAGTACTGTTTTATTAATACATTATTGGAAATTTTTAAAAAAAACCCAATTATTAATTGGAATATCGTACGTAAATCTAACACTTACAATGGAAAAGAAGATAAACGTAATCTATGCCTTTTAGAAAAATTTGTCATCTTAAACCATATCAATAATCCTAATTTGCTCAATAATCCTCATCTCAGAAATATAGATAAATATCTAATACCGTTGCAGTTGTGCGCAAATCGGATTGGTCTATTGAGTTCAAAGTCCGATCGAGACTCTTGCATTCCGTACGAGAAAACTTTCTCATCAGCAGTTTTTGTCATTTTTGCCGTGGAATTGCTAGGACTAAGATAGAATATGCAATCGATCAATCGATTGATCGATCGATCTTAGGGCAAACACTACTGGTCTGGAAGATGCTTCTAGTTTTCGAGACTGGTGGCCAATCAAGTAAGTAAGGGAAACGAGTAAATGCATTTATAGAATTCTTTAAATATTTTTATTTTATGTGCCGTGTCTCTTGATGGCGTAGGCGATCATGCCTTCAAAATCTTCTTGTCTCTTGTAGCTCTAAAAAATAGTTGTCATTTTTATTTCTCTCAAGCCCCCTTTCTCTCAATATGTCCCGTGAGTATCAGATTTTCCAAGCCTTCCTTCCTTCCTTATTACATGCCTCAGAAAAGTCAACTGTCTCCTCCTGAAGTTAAGTATATGTTACTTTTTGGTTTCCATTCTCTCCAGAATTTCGTCATTGTTCAAATGTTCGGTACATCGTATCCGTAGCCACTTTCTTTGAAACCACATTTCTGTTGCTCGAAGTCACTTCCTCATCTTTGATAAGATTGTCCAGCATTCGCTGACATACAGGAGGGCAGATACCACGTAACACCTCAGTTCCCTTTTCTTTGTTTCTTTTGCTTGAAGTCTCTCTTCGGTAACTTTCGGATCAGTTTGGGGCCTCTCCGATAACTGACGTATCTCACTATGGCAGGAGTATATGCATACTCAAGTCAAGTCTATTATCATAGAAAAAGGGGAGATCCCACAACATTTATAATCGTAATTATACCGCGTTCCTTGCTCTGTTGTCTTTGAGAAACCCACACTTTTCTTATCCTATCTCTGTCCTGATACTACAGCGTACTCAATCCATCAGAATTCAGATGATGAGTTCTGCTATGTGGCTCATTAAGCTGATTATTTGATAGAGTTCGCAGTCGTTTACGCCTGGTTTCTTATCCAGTGCTCTGAAAATATATCTACATAGTTTCCTCCGTCATATAATAACTGTTGTAGGTCTCAGTTTTTGTTTCTATGATCTTGTCTACCGCAATCACATAATGCTGTTAGCATCTTTTACATTTTCGTCTGTTCTTGCCCCTTTGCTCTGTTCAATTTTGCCAGTAAAGCTTCCAATTCGGTTTTTAATATTTCTTGTCCGTCGGTATGTTTGTGTATCGCCGATTGTTTTCTTTCTTTGTGGAAGAAATCACCGATATATTCGTTCTGTCTTTGAAGGATGTTTTCTTTAATATCAGCGTTCCGACCTTGGATTTTACGCAGCCTGTTGACGAACATGTCTGTTGTCCTATTCCCTAATATTTTTATGCATATCTGCTTTATCTCCGATATTCGTTCTTTCCCAATTTGTGCGTTTTTCACTGAGCCATTCGTTTTAGATTTGTTCCTTATTTGTTTATGTAGTTACTATTTATAAAAAATACAAGCCTTCTCTCAACAAAACAACATGAAAAATCTAAAACACACACAAAGACACAAGAAATTCAAATGTAATAAAAAACTCATACCCACACCCCCACTAAATTTAAATAGTATTCCAAAAACAATAAAAAAAAAAATTGATGACCCGTAGTGTAGAACTGAATAAAAAATCGCTGAAAACAATTATGAAGTATAAAGATGAAATCAAATTGTAAGTCAGTGAAAAATTTCTTTTTATAGCCAACGATGAAATTTTCTTTGATTTTAAATTGAAACAATGCTTGGGTCTATGTACGTCTTAATTTTTTTTTTTTTTGTCTTGCAATTTAGCTTTTAATTTGAAAATCAATGGGCAGTAATTTCGGATTTTATTATACATGTGCAATACCAAACTCATTATCGGAAAGAAATATTCAACTCTTTCTAAATTAAAAGACTCATACGATGGTCGATTTCAGTTTTTATTAAAATCTAATAATTACATAAAACCTTCTTATTCCATGTTTTCTGAAACCACTTACTTATAACTTATGAAACCCGATGCAAAATATCTCCCTTCAAAATTACTAGTTGACCCGTACAAAAAATTCATAAAAAATTGTGTATTGATTCTTTAAAAAAAAAACGGGTGATTTTGCACACTCTATTAAAGAATCATAGCGGTTATGCCACATTTTATGTATTTTACGAAGTCGTATAGTCTTAGACTAAAATCAAAACAGATTCCGAAGTTTAAGTACCCGAAAAGTATCCTAACCAAAAGGTTGGAAAGTGAGACACTGAGATCCAAAGGCGTATTGGTATGGCCAAAACGTATTTCAAATTTTAAGCAGAGTATTCAGACTGTGCGTAGTGGCGGAGTGGTTTTAGGCTCGGAACAAGAAACCGGGTGAGCCGAGTTCAAATTTCAGTTGAATTCCTTGCATCCACTTACGCACAAATAACCTTAGGAAAGGTATTAATCCATCTCTTCCTTCTAGTTATGGGTTAAATAACAGGACAGATTAAGTTCTATAGCCTTGGCTGGTAACCAGTCTACCGCAGAAAACAATGACAACCTGCTGCGAGATAATCTTCTGCCCGGTCAGTCATGTCTCGAAAGATGCATGATCGCTTAAGCATGAGTCACGTATGGCACTTAACTGACTGGCTGATTGCAAGGCAGGATGCGCGTTGTGATGCCGTGGATATCAACTCAGAACAACAAATCGGGGAGCATTCACCTACGCACAAATTCCCTTAGGAAAGGTATTAATCAGTCTTTTCCCTCCAGTTATGGGTTAAATAATACGACAGATTGGGTTCTATAGCCTTGGCTGGTAACTAGTCTACCGCAGAAAGCAATGGCAACCTACTGCGAGATAATTTTCTGCCCAGTCAGTCATGTATCGAAAAAGACAGGATCGCCCAAGCGTGTATCACGTATGGCAATCAACTGACTGGTTGAGAGACGGGGAAATTTCGTTGGAGACAAAGTGATATCCGTCCTCCTATATGGAATCAAATGCTGGAAATCTCTTCAGTGATTGAAGTAACATAAATGTGGTTCTACTGAAGGATGCTGAGGATGCAATGATAGAACATGTGAGCAACAACGATATTTTGGAGAGAATGAAAACAAAAAGGAAGCTTATACTTCGCATCAGGAAAAGAAAACTGATATTTTTTAGGATACATAATGACGAAAAAGGGTTAGAGAACCTGATACTCACAGGATGAATAGAGGAGAGTGAGACAACGGAAGCAGCATGACATCTACTTGATGAGCAAGAGCAGGTAGATGGCGGAGCGGAGTCTGGAAAAGATACCATGAGGAAAAATATTAAGTGCGACAAGTGATAAGAGAAAGTGGAAATCCATGATCGCCTACGTCCTGAAAGGACACGGCACATAAAGAAAAATATATAGTTATGTGGTTTTCGCTATTCAGGCGCCGTCTGTCTTTGTCGATAACTGTGTTTTGTTTCTAAACCTTGATTTTTAAAAAAGTTTGATATGACGTGGAGATGTAAATAAAGAAATGCCTGTAGCTTATGAAAGAAATCTGTTTACCCTCCGCTATTGAGTGGTTTGTAAACATTCAACGCCCTAATGTCTTTATAAATGGATAAATGATTTAGTTTAAACAAGATTGTCACAAGTAGATATTGAATTGCAGGAACCCAATACAGATCTGGTTACAAGTTTTAATAGGAAAGGATGGAGAAACATGATTGGCGTAACTCACATTTCAACATCTGTCCAAACACCCAACGAATTTTGGGCATATTGTCTTGGTGGGGCAGAAAACTTATTCACTATTTCATTGCATCTATTCGATTTTTCTAGCTACGGTTGATAAATATTTATTTTGCAATTATTGACTTAGAGAAAAAAAGCTCACACACACACACGCACGCATACATAGATACACATATATAAGTGTATATATAGAATCTATAAATAAATATATATATATATATATATACATATATATATATATATATAAATGCATTTATATATATATATTTATGTAAGTATACATACTTATATACATATATATAAGTAGCAAAAAAAAAAAATAAATATGTAATACTGTTTGATTATAAACAGAATATCTACTTAAATACGAGTACTGATAAAAAATAATGTTCAAACAAATCATATCATATATATATATATATATATATTATATCGTATTATATATATATATATATATATATATATATATATATATAAAATAAAATAAATTTTCAATATTCAAAATTGTTGGATGATCATTGAAATCCCTAAGAGAGATTTCACATCAGCAACAATACCTATTTCAAAAAGAAAAAAGAAAATAAAAATAAAATAAAAAGGGAAATAAAAAATTTAAAAAAAGAAATAAAAAATGACGGTTAAGATTTGAGAAATTTACGTCACAAAAAATTCGGAAGCAAATAATGTTTTATTTTAGATTTTACTTTTAGATAGAGTTGTTAGTAAAAAAATGGAAAATTGGGCTTCGTCTAGCTTTACAAAGGGAAGAGGTTAAAGGAATAAGAGGTGTTAAATTGAGAATTGAGTTAAACAAAATCGAAAGGAAATAGAGGGAGGAGGTAATAAAGATAAAGAAAAGGAAAGAAGAGAAAAGAAAAAAAAATTCATATATTAGAGACGCTCGATACGTGTCAAACAAAACTAACTTAATAAATAGGTTAAAGTATTAGAAAAAAGATTTTTAGAAAAAGCATAATTAGAGGGGAAAAAGTAGATATAAGATTTACATAAAGTTAATTAAGGATACCTCTAGGTATAGATAAACTAAATAAAATTAACATTAAAATTAAAATTAAAGATTAAAGAAAATTATAATTAAAAAATTCTTAAAAATTAATTTTTAAAATTTTTTAATAAAAATTTATGATGTGAAAAAGATATATATATTAGCAGAGGAAATCATGGGTTAAATTAGTAAAGGAATTCATATTTTATGAAGGTAGACAATCAAAGGAGACTGGGAGAGGAAGGTAGAGTGGTTAAATACTATTTAAAATTAAATTAATTTATCAAAATCCATTAAAATTATATTTATTATCCTAAAAACTAAAAATTAGAATTTAAAATTTAAAAATTCACAAAACACGCTTTATGACAGCACTTACTAATGAATTCCTTTCTAAAATTCAGGAGTAGGTGCTGGTAAGGGTACTTTAATATTAGAATTTTTTCTAGCAGACATAGACAGCACCTATCACGAAAATTCCTCGGAATACGGGCTGAACTTATTAGTTTCCAGCTAATTGCAGGGTCCAGCCCTTCTTCCTTGATTTTACAGAATCTCTGTGAAAGGGCTGTCTGGTACTTTTGACCTGGGTTCGAAAACGAATACCTGTGATTGTAATATCTCTGCTTAAAAGGTCCCGCGGACATACCAATATAAATCCGGTGATTATTTTTGTTGTTTGATGGAAAAATATGGGCTTCATAAATTACCTGTGTGAATTTACATTTGCCCTCCACCGGGAAGGCATCCACTGAATTACAATTGCATTTATTTAAAATTCCGGACTCAGAGTCTGTATTGCGTAAATTCATTAGAATACTTCGATTATGGCAATTAATGAGTTTGTCTGCACTAGGGATACAAGAATAGCTGATTTTAAGGGTGTACCTATTAAAAATTTTCCGTAAAGGATTACAGTTATTAAATTTTTTGAATTTACCTTCCAACTTTAATTGTCTCCTTTAATTGTCTATCTATAAAATATAGATTCCATTTACTAAACCCCTTTTTCCTTTGTTAGCATATATCTTTTTAATAATTTGTTAAATTTATAATTTTCTTTAAGTGTTATCTTGTTCGTCTATACCTAAAAATATCTTTAATTACATAAACTTAATTAATTTTTTTATAAATCTTAATTTTAATTTCAGTTTATTTTATCTAACTCATTTTATTTATCATTTTCCCTTAAATATAGCCTTTCAAATAAGTCTCCAAATTTCTAACCTTTTAAACATTTAAAGTTAAACGTATTTGACACGTATCGAGCGTTTTCTATTTTATATCTGATATTCCCTCCTTTTCTTTCCTTCCTTTTTTTTCCTTCCCTAATTTTTTTTTCTCTATATACCCTTTTTATATTCCGCCACTTCCCTTTCGATTCTGTTTTGTTTAGCCCAATTCCCAATTTAACCACATCCCATTTCCTTAACTCTTTTTGTTTATTAAGCAAGACATACCAATCTTCCATCTCTTCACTTACAAAGTAAAAAATAAAAATAGACTGACCTTTAATAGAATTTTTTGTGACGTATATTTCTCAAATCTTAACCGATATTTATTTTTGTCGCATTCTTAATCCTGATTTCCTTCATTCTTAAACGGAACGATGTTGCTGAGGAGACGTGAATTCTCTTTTAGGGATTTCATGTTGAAATGTTCATTCAACATTTTTAAATTTTGAAAAAATTACTTTAATTTAATATATATATATATATATATATATTATAAATTGTATTTTACAACATGTACATAATTTTTCTGTGTATATCCACGACAATCTTAACTTTGGATTTAGGGAATATATTTATTCTATTAAATTGATATTTTTAATTATTAATTAGATCATAGTTTGGAAACCGTTTTTTCTATAAAATTTTTAATTTTAAATTTCTCTTCTCATAACTAGTCAATTTGTGTATGTGGTGGGGCTTTAGTGATAAGGGAACAAGTACTGCTGTTTGATCATTTAGTGTGGTTTCAATGTCGAAACAAACGTACCTTTGTCGTGGATATATATAGAAAAATTATGTACATGTTCTAAAATATAATTTATAATAAATATCCACAGCCCTATATATAATATATAGAGTACTGTTTTAAATTAATGTTTTGGACATTGTAAGAATTCTTTCTTCGTTCTGTATTCACTCGGATATATATATATATATATATATATATATATATATATATATATATATATATATATAATCATATCACCCCGAGCAAGGCGGCAACGCCACTGATGTGCAGGGGGCTACGTAAGAGTGAAAAATTGGAAAAGAGAAAGCCGGAAAGCACATCCTAGAGAGGAAACAAGAGATGAACCTTTTCACCTTTTCAATAGACGTGAGTGGAGTGTGAACCGGGCGATAGTTTAGTCTACCTACTCCAATTAAAAAACAATAAATAAAATAAAAGAGTGAAAAGATTGGAAAAGAGAAAGCCGGAAACCACCTCCTAGACAGGGAACAAAGGATGAACCTATTCACCTGTTCAATAGACGTGGGTGGAGTGTGAACAGGGCGATAGTTTATTCTGTCTAATCCAATTGAAAAAATAAATAAAATAAAAGAGTGAAAAGATTGGAAAAGAGAATGCCGGAAACCACATTCTAGACAGGAAACATGGGATGAGCCTCTTCACCTGTTAAATAGACGTGGGTGGAGTGTGAACCGGGCGAGAGATTAGTCTATCTACTCCAATAAAAAAAAAGAAAAGAAAACAGTGAAAAGATGGGAAAAGAGAAAGCCGGAAACCACATGCCAGACAGGAAACAAGTGATGAGCCTCTTCACCTGCTCAATAGACGTGGTTGGGTGTGAACCGGGCGATAGTTTAGTCTATCTACTCCAATTGGAAAAAAAAATAAATGAAAGAAAAGTGTGAAAAGATCGGAAAAGAGAAAGCCGGAAACCACATCCTAGACAGGGAAAAAGGGATGAGCCTCTTCACCTGCTCAATAGACGTGGTTGGGTGTGAACCGGGCGATAGTTTAGTCTATCTACTCCAATTGAAAAAAAATAAATGAAAGAAAAGTGTGAAAAGATTGGAAAAGAGAAATCCGGAAACCACACCGTAAATGGGGAACAAGCAGTGAGCCTCTTCACCTATATATATATATATATATATATATATATATATATATATACTTATTTATAAATGGTACTTTGTGTGTGTGTGTGTGTGTGTGTGTGTGTGTGTGTGTCTGTGTGTCTGTGTGTGTGTGTGTGTCTGTGTCTGTGTTTGTGTCCGTTACTTGTAGACTCCGAAACGGCTGAACCGAGTTTCTTGAATATTTACACAGTTGTTCTATAAGCGTCTGCGAGTGTTCTTATCTTGTTTTTGTGTCGAGGTACCCCAGATAAATATCGAAAATCGATAATCGAAAAAATCGGGTTATCGAAAGAATGGTCCGATTTTAATCAAATTTGATACACTCATAGACAAAGATATAAGAAACGATATTCAGAAGTTTCAAGGTTGCAGTTCTTACAATAGTGCAAAAAATCGATAATATATATATATATATATATATATATATATATATATATATATATATAAAAGGCAATAATATTTGTTTGTGTGCGTCTGTTTATCTGCCTGTATGTCTTTATTTTTTTCAGCCCTTTTATTTTAGTTTTTGCTTCGGGTTTGGCTCTAAGTAGGTATAATTGTAGTTCTTAATCTTATAACGTGTATCTCATTCATTTTCTAGCTGTTGTAGAATTCCGTCGTAGGTTAATGGAATTTGTCCTTTGTGGGAAGATAGACCACTATAATTCATAAAATGATTATAAATTCAAGAAAGGCAATTTTTAGTGTAAAATAACATTTATACATAGATATATAGCATTTATGTTTTACAATTAAAACAATGCTTGGAATAAAGGTCCAACGAAGTTAGAGAGAATTCATGGCAGACGGTAATGAACTGAAATAGATAAAAGAATGTTCATTGAAGATATAATGCTGAAAGGCAAAAGCTGGCTAGTATGATTAATGTTCATTATCAAGTTGCCGTTTCTAAGGTCAGTAGGTCAGCAAGTTGTTTTGTGGAATCTCTTAGAAAAGGTCAGTTAGTACTTTGAGAACAGGGGAGGAAAAAAGGCAAACATAGTAGCCGCTCGACATATGGTCAAGGAAGAAACTAATTACACTCTTCTCCTCTGTCTGTGCCTGTCTGTCTGTGTGCCTTTTGTCACGGCTTTTATATTTTTCTTCTGGATCAAAACGCTGGTCGTTTCGCATTTCATCCTTGTATTAGGTCACGGGCTTCTCATTGGTCGATAAATAAAAATGGTAATTTGATATTTGATTAATTTTTATTTTTCATCCGGAAAAACTGCGCGGAGCCACTTGCGCGGAGCCACTTACGCGGAGCCACTTGCTCGGAAATGATTTTTATTCATTCGCTTTCTGGTCGGCATAGAGCCAACATCCGGTTTGCTCGCTTTTGCTCGGTCGGTGGTATCACCACAGTCTCAGCCATGATACCATTTACTCAGAGAAGTTATTTCGCCTTCAAAATTCAGTTTACGACGAAAAAAACTTATTTGATATCGATACCAGGAAATCAAAATTTGACTTACATCCATTCGTTTTTCTTTCAGTCTACGATTTCGCTTTAACTGGAAACAACTATTGCTTTTTAGTCTTTCGCGCCAATGTCCAAAGAGTCTGAGCTCCAGGAACATGGATTAGTTTTACAGCTTTCATTACACCCGAGCAACGCCGGGCTATACTGCTAATTAATATATATATAAAAAGGTAAGAGTATGTATCATCTAAGGCGATTATAATTTATTTAGACGTATAGGTTTTGGTATTCCTCTCATCGGACACATTTTTAAAACGGTTTAATTTTATTAGAACTTTAAATGACAAGCATTTGAGAGGCATGGCCCCAACATTTCTTCTTCGGTGATATGAAACTGTTGTCTTAAGTTGTAAAGAAAGAAAGGTTAACTGAGCAAGAATCTTTCTAAAAATATCATTTTTAAACAAACTAAAACAATACAAGAACCATCTTTTACAAATCTGTTTAAATATTCTGCTAATTATATAAAATGGCTCCATAATTTTAGAAATAAAGAAAAATCACCGATATTCAATTCGATATAACTCCTCCATAACTGAAATCTGTTTTTAGAATTTCACCCCAAACTGTAAAGATTACTGAAGATGAATTTAAAGTTATATTAAGCTCAGGAAATCATTATTAACCAATAATTATTTCATTTGTATTAAAAACCACCGTGATAATTTCGACGTCTATGTGAGTGCATTTAACTTGGCTTAAATTTCAGATTTAGTGAGTATATACATTTTAAACTCTCTTAATAGAATAATTGTTCAAAACAGATTGGTTTATATAGAGATAAACGTCCTTATTGTTATCCTTAATATTAATGGTTCTATCCTCTCGGATGCAAATGAAAATCATTAGGGCTTTCAAATTACTTGGGTTTCAAATAGAAATTTAATCCAACCACAAACTTGATTTTTAGATATTACTTTCTTTAGATATTACTTTCAAATAACACATTTAAACCTTATAAAAAAAAAACAATGAATCTCTTATCTACATTAATGTTAATTTCAACCATCTCCAAAAAATATTTAAACAAGTTCCTGCTACTGTCAATACCAGAATCTACAAATTAGCCTCTAATAACAAAACGTTTAATGAAACTAATCGTGTAATAATGAAGCACTCAAAAAGCGGTTTTAAACAAATATTGGACTACCTAGAACCTTCGAAAGGAATCAAAATAAATAAAACACTAGGAACAGAAAGAGGAAACATATGATTCTACTCACTTTCTGCCAACAATATAAATGTCGGTCAATACTTTCTAAAACTGATTGACAAAGACTTTAACACAATGAATAAGATATATAATACAAAAATCTTAAAATTAGCTACTCTTTCTCTAGTAACATCTACAACATTATTAATTCACACAAAAATGAAATACTAGACAAGTTCTATTACAGTTCCCAAATAGATATTAATGTAGGGTCAAAGAAGCTGCCTAGTTGGAAATATATGTAAATCTGAAAAAGCCATATACAAAGAAACGATTTTCCTTAAATAGAATGAAATTTTAAAAAGAAAGTATATTTCGGTATTTCCGCCGGGTCCTAGAAGCAGATGTTTTATAATCGTAATCAGTCTTTCTCTGAACCTCATCTAAAATACTAAACTAAATATTTCTGGGAATTAAAGGAACAGTAATTTCTCCCCACAGATTAACTAAAATATTATCTGTAAATCTCAAACTACAAATAGTTTCAGAAAAAAATATAATTTATGTTTAGATAAAAAAAGTTAAGTTTATCAGCTATGGCTTATAGCTATTAAACTAGAGGAAAGAGAACATTTTTGAATGCGTCATAAAAATAAATTTGAATTACCTTTTAAATAGGATTTTAGTTTACCTTATTCTAATTAACCTGTACTATACAATCATTTTTTGTTGATTGTTTTTTTTAAATAAGATTGAATTTATTTCCATGTTCATTACTTGTAAAGGCAACTAGGATCTTGCATTTGTGTTTTTAGATATAAGCCTCTATATGTGTATAATTACTTTATACGTGTGCATAAATGTGTAGAATTACGTATGTATGTATGAAGATTGAAAATTTTTGTGCAAGTGTGTATGTAAGTTTGTGTATATGAATTTGTGTGTGTGTTTTATGTTTGTATAAGAATGCACATGGGAGTATGTGTATTTTTAGATTTTTACGGTTAGACATCCGATTGCTCCCAGCCGGAATTTAAACCCAACCAATTTGACATCAGTCGGAACATACTATCTGTAAGCTATCAGAGAAAGGCAGATTTTATCATGCTATATATACAATGTAAACAAAAGCCAGTAGGCAATAGTGTTCAATTCATTGTTGAAGAAGGATGCGTAAATAGCGGTGATTACCTATCATCATTAGATCTTTATAGAGAGCTCAATGTATATTATCCAGAGCAATGAGATACACATATGAGAAAAAGCGGTTATAAACTATAATTTATTTCGATGGTAAGTTTTCGGTATCCATCACTTCGAACTGCAGAATACATTTGTTTAATTTCATCAAAACAATAAAACAAAGGTCCACGCGCATGACACGGAAATGACTTTTTTATCATGTTACGGCCATTAAAGTAAATAGATGAGGGGTAGACTGTTCTTTGTTCAAGTGGTGGGGATTAGACAGCAAGTCAAGATGCACACACATTTCCACATACACGCATATGCGTATACACATATATGCATAGATATATACGAATATACATATACATACACACATTCACACATATGCACATGCATATATGACACATAGCTCATGGATATATCTACAGTTATACTCACACATACACACACCTATAAAAACATATTTACATGCATACACAATCTAATACATACACATATATACATATTCACATTTACTTCGGAAAATATTATGAGAAAATAAACGTATATATATATATATACGTTTATTTTCTCATAATATTTATATATATATAAAATAAATTAAATTAAAAAAAGATTAATTCTATAAAGAAATTGTAATAATGGAACAATTTCAAGCGTCCATGTTAGAACTGTTGAAATGTCAAATGCAACAGCAATTACAGATACAAGAGTCCAATCTGTCGTAAGACGTGTGTATACGTGATTACTTCCGGTACGCCACCGGAAGTGTGACTAACTCTTCACTGACTCGCACTGACTCATCAGTGACTCATTAGAGACTCTCAAGTGACTCTCTACGACTTCCCTGTAGAGAAACCACCATTGCTATATATAGCAATGGGAAAGTCCATTTGTAGTCAAATAGGAGCTGCGCCCTAACAAATTCAATGATGTTGAATGCCCATTTCGATATGAAAATCCCCACGGGGGATGTACACTACCGGTCATAAATGTTAGGCAACCCCAGTGTTTTAAAAAATGATGCATTTCATAATATTTTTTAGTATTTATTGGCCAAGTGAATAATTGTAAATTAACATAGAATAGTTCTTTTGTTAATATTGCACAATAACATGTGCATCAAATGAAACATGTGTATCAAATGAATTTATAAACATTTAATAATTACCCATATTGCAGTTTCATCAACGAAAGAATGATAAAAAGTTTGGGTGATTCAGACGAGTTCTTCCTTTTTTCCTTGCCTTGTAAAATTTTGCAAATAATAAAAGCAAAAGGACTATTCTATTTTCATATTGGCAATAAATACTAAAAATAGTATTAAATATATTTCTGAAAAAAACTAGGATGGCCTAATTATTATGTCCGTTAATGTATGTATGTATATATGCGTGTGTGAAGTGAGTTGGAAGTTGTTATTTTTAAATTTCTCTTGTATATAATAACAATTGAATATATATATATATATATATATATATATATATATATCACAAAAAAAAACTGGGATGGCCTGATAAATGTGTCCGGTAGTATATATATATATATATATATATATATATATATATACTACCGGACACATTTATCAGGCCATCCCAGTTTTTTAAAAGAACTGATGTACTTCATACTATTTTTAGCATTTATTGTCAAGTGGATAAATCTAAATGAAAATAGAATGCTTCTTTTGTTAATACTGCATAATAACTTGTGCCTCAAATGAACTGTTCTAGTTTTCAGTTTTTGTGCTCTCTTCCCAATGCCAGTCTCTTCTTCTTATTGGCTGGCCAAAGCAAAGGTTTCCTGGCTATCTTGTAAAATTTTTCCAAGTAATAATAACAAAAGAAACATATATAATAAAAAAAAAATATATATATATATAATAAAAACATAAATAGGGGTTGTTCCATTATTCGACAGTTTGACCATCAGAAAAAACAATCGGATCTCGATATGTGAATCACAAATTTATTCAACTGAAGAGAGTCAACTTTACACTCAAAACACGTGTACCGACGCAAATACCATTATAGACACTTAATATATCATACTAAAAGCAAGTAATATTATTAATAATAACAACAATAAATTTACACTTTAAAACAAAACTTCACAGCTTCTCGCACTTTCTTCTTATATATATATATATATATATATATATATATATATATATAGATGATATTATCATCCATTTTGTATAACGAAACGTTTTTCTGAAGCTAATTAAAAATTAAATTCTCTTAAACAGCAGAAATATTAAAAACAACAATCTGCATCCGTTTAATTGCTTGGAAACTTCCTTCTCGCCTACTCAGTTGCCATATTGTACTGGTTTCGTATCGTAAACTGGGAAATTATCTGCAAATTTTAATGTTTAATATTGAAAATAGTCATATCTTCTAACGAAGTTATAAACCATGCATCATCAGACGGCTGTGATTAAATCAATTTCTGTAGAATGGAAATCATTTTTAATTTCGAAATTTGAAGAAGTATTAGCAAACCTAATCCAATGTATGAAATGAAGAAACCCATAAATTGCAGCTGAATTAAAAGTGCTCAAGTAGTTATGGGAACGACCAAATCAGTTAATGATTTTATTGATACACAAGAAAATTGTTTTTTTTTTCATGTAGATTAAAATAAAATAAAAAAATGCTAACGATAATAATTCATGTAAAAGCAAATCAGTTGATTGATAACTTTAGACCTAATTCTCCCCGTGAAAGTTATTCTATAGTTCTGGATTTTTTTGCTGAAATATATTCCTGTATTTAATTCTTTCTTTATTTTTGGTGTATGATTTTTCAATATGTATCAATATTATATCAGTATTATGTGACCCATGTAAAGAAATAAGTTTTAATGCACATCTGGAGATTTGATCTAAAAAGAACTGAACAAAAGCGATCCCAATATATACTGAGTTCATCCTAAGATATATCAAAGTAAAGTTTTAATTGGTGTAATCACAGAAAAATCAGAAAAGCGAGTAACGCTCGCTATAGTGCAATATAAAATGGTGAGCAGAAAAGGACCAATTTCGGAATCAGGCCTTAACTTTGTTTGGTTGGTGCATCAACTTTTATGGTGAAACACAGCTATTTCTCAGATAATAGACTTTCCTTCCTATATTTAAAATAACAGTTAACAGGAAGTTAACTCAAGGATTTCTTGGGCAGTTCATAGGAGTTCTTAGAAGTTCTAGAGAATTCTTTAGAGTTATATTGGAGTTCAGTAGAGCTACTAGTCAGTTGATATTAGTCGAGAGTTAACCAAATACTAAGGAGGCAGCTTTCAGTAGAAGATTACCAAGTTTGTAACATTTAGGGTGCGTTAAATCTATTAGCAACCGACATAGCACGATTTTAACTTTCAGCGCGAAAACTACTCCACAACACCAACAAAAGCATTGGTGAGACCTCAATTATACTTAGGATATACACGTGCAACAAAACGATCAAGCAAGGAATTATGATAACATCGAAATTTCAAGGCGAGATGAAGAAATCCAGATCCCTCTACAAGAAAATCGAATGTCTGTCTTAAACTGGGCGAAAAACTTCAGAACACATAATAAAAGTTGCACATTTTTTATAGATTAATTTGTAGGAGCTGAAAATCTTATTATCCCTGGCACAAGAATTTAATGGATGATCGAAAGGAGGTGAGAGACGATGAGAGATAGGAAAAGGAGAGGGACGTTATAACATCCGGGCCGGTTGAGAAAATTGGCAATTTTCTGGATGAAGTTGGTGTTTTTTTCATAAGTACAATAAGCCTACAGTTTGGATTTAGTGAAGAACATATACACACAATTATATATGTTGATTTGACAATTACTGAAACTATTGAAAAGTCTGCTTGTTTTTCTTCCATGGTGCGCAGAAGTGAAGTTGCATTTGTGACGGCAGAGAGATGGTCGATGCTCTTCAAAATAGTCATTTGCCGTTACAAAATTCCTTGTGGCCTGTGACTTTCTTGATTCCCAACCTGAATGAGAACTTGACGGACAGTCGTTTTAAAGACATTGAGAAGATAGAGGCTGTAAACATTTCCTGGATACCTTCACTTTGGATGAATCCTATAGGGTCTTGGCGATGCGATTGACCGCTAATTGAATTCAGAGGATCCTATTTTGATCTAGATAAGAGTTTTATATATTTTTAAAATTGAAAGATTGGTTGATGCTCTTCAAAATTGTCATTCGCCCTAACAAAATTCCTTGCTGCCTATGAATTTCTTGATTCCCAACCTGAATGATAACTTGACGGAGAGTCGTTTTAAAGACATTGAGAAGATAGAGGCTGTGAAAGTCTCCTGGAGACCTTCACTTTGGGTGAATCTTATGGTGCCTTGGCGATGCGATTGACCGCTAATTGAATTCAGAGGATCCAATTTTGATCTAGATCAGAGTTTTATAAATTTTTAAAATTGAAAGATTGGTTGATGCTCTTCAAAGTAGTCATTCGCCGTAACAAAATTCATTGCTGCTTGTGACTTTCTTGATTCTCAACCTGAATGAGAACTTGACGGACAGTCGTTTTAAAGACATTTAGAACATAGAGGATGTGAAAATTTGCTGGATACCTTCATTTTGGATGAATCTTATAGCGCCTTGGCAATGCGATTGACCGCTGATTGAATTCAGAGATCGTATTTTGATGCAGATAAGAGTTTTATACTTTTTTGAAATTGATAAATGTGTTTAAATAAAACTCAGCCTACTGTCAAGAAGAACGTATGTCTCTTTTTTTATTTGCTTCTGATCTTCTTGTTAACAAACTAACTCGGATTTCTGAACTATTCTCTTCTTTACTGATCAGAGATAAAATAGATCAGTAAATCAATAAGATTAACTTCTATATAGATATATGTCCCTATTGGCTTTCATTATACTCAGACTGCTGTGAAGGCTCATGTGTTATACTAACTTAAATTTATCATAAATCTTAATGTTTTTGACTTAATATATGATTACGGTTTACTATAAAATCCAGAAATCAAATTTCTTTTAAAGTAGACTAAGCGCTTACCATTGACTCGAGTGAGAAACCATAGGGCATTGTTTGTCAGAATTCATGCATAATTGTATTGATTGCTTTTTGTATAACGTTAATAGATTCGGAAATATATGAAAATGTTATCTTTAGTCATGGCGAGTCGATTTTGCTTGACGAATTCTTTTTCTGATTGTCTCCCTCTTTCTCTTACCAGTAATCTCCTCCTTCTCATCTTTTCATCTTAACTGTTTATTTTCTTTACCGTTTATTCCCCGTGGTTAGCAGAAAACAACCCAAATTTTACCATTTATTCCTTCGCCGACCGGTTATCTTTTGTCGCCACCTCATCCACGTCGACCTCTTTCTGTCCCTTAGCGATATACTGTGCGTTATTCTTTTATTAACTGGGTTCGTTCTAAAGCGATTTTTTTTTTACTTGAATGTTTCCTCTGTTTACGTCTTAGCAGGAGTTAGAAACTTTATCAATTATGCATGTTGGCATTATATTTTGCATTATATCACAAATTCTACAAAATCATTTTTAAAACGCTTAATTTTATTTCCATTGTTTTTATTTAATACTCGTGTTCTATTATGTTTAATCATTTTCTGGGAGGATTGTAGAAAATGTTCGAATTTCACCATGGTCGAGTTTGTCAAGAAGTTGACGTAACAATGCGGCCCCGGCCTGCGGCACCGTTGGAAAATGTTTGAAAACTATAACATAGATCATCGAATTTGGTATCTGGGAACAGACAATAGGTGTTGCTGGCGCTATGTTGTTCCAAAAAGACTCATGAAGAGCGGAAAAAGGTAAAAGCAACTGTTAGGGATCAGAAACCAATCCTGCAAGCAAAGAGAGTAATTTTAGAGCATCATTGTACATTCCGATTTGGTTACAATAGAATCATGGGTTCATTTCTATGAACCAAAACCAAGGAGTTCGAATGAGTTGAAGCAATTTTTTTTCGAGTACAATGACATAGTTCATCATGATTATGCTCACCTGATCTGACAGTAAACAAGTAAACTTTGAAGTTTTGCAGTATTTGCTGCATGCTGTTCTTTGAAAAAGTACAGAACTGCATGCATCTAGTGAACTGCAATTCTAACGTGACAACGCATCTGCTTATTCTACCTAGCTGGTTCAGCAGTTTTTTTATTAAGCCCAACATTTTCTAACTTCAACAAGCAACATATTCTCCATAATCTTAATAATTTTAATAGGGTTTTTAAAGCATTTTTAATTTTAAATGTCGTTTAAAACATATTGGATGCAACGCAAGAAGATATATGGTGATTTTGCTAAGATGGTTGCTCCCTTAACCGAATAGATAAGCAGCATACACTCAGAATACTAATTACTACTTAATATAATACATCTCCTTCCCCTCTAGCTATAAGTCAAACAACAGGACAGATTGGGTTCTCTAGCCTTGGTTGGCAACCAGTCTACCGCAGAAAACAATGGCAGCCTACTTCGGGATAATTTTCTGCCCAGTCAGTCATGTCTCTTTCGAGACATGATCGCCCAAAGCGTGTATCGTGTATGGCACTTAACTGACTGATAATAAAGAATCAGGCTGGAACATGACTTGCATAAAAAATGTTTTCTTTTTCTTTTTCTTTCTCGACTTCCATTGACTATGTCGTCCGTCTATACATTCTGAAAAGCATTGGGCACTACGATGTGGTGTAATCGTTAGCACTTGAACAATTACGAGTGAGCAGTGAGCACGCGCTTTAATAAGTCCTCCTTATTTTTGGCCTTGCGTCACATTTGATCACCATTTCAGGACACGTAATTACATAACTTTTAACGATAAGAGAATTTATCTTGCGTGTATTTTTGTCAACTTCCAAAGTAAAAATCCTTACACTGTCCGATTAAAAGACTGATTCGATGCAGATATTCTTCACGTTTTCTTTTTTTATTTTAGCGAGTTTTCTAATGATTTTGTGACATCGGTTACTTTCTTTGTGATACGCTGAAAAAAATCTTTAAACAAAAAAAAAAATGCACAACGCAATGGAAGAGAAAAGTGAGAGAGCATTAACTCTTTTTTGTTATTATTGTTTATTTTTCAAAATTCTATGTCTAAAAGTTCATTTTTTTTCCTTTAAAAAACACACACATCTGAAGAAAGTTCTATAATGTTAAAATATTTGTTTTTTCTTTCTGCGTTGTATCATATCTGTAGACATCTCGATGCACGACCACACTATCGTATGCGGCAACCGCGCCCCATTTAGGTAAATATGTCGGTACTTAATTCCATTTCGTTAATCTCTGGAACATTCCGTAACATTGTCAGTTTAAATTTGTTTGAATTACAATACACCTCAAAGAAGAGATTATTTTTTACGAGAAATTAAAAATTGGGGAAATAAGGCATGTTTTGATTTTCTTTAGACAGTGAAATTATTCGCATTCGAGTGGTTTAAGACGCACTAGATCAATTGGTATCTTTCCCTATGTTGTTAAGAACCGAAGGTTGGAATCCTTTTGAATAACATGTCTTCCTAACAAAATTTTTCAAAAATAATCAAACCGCTAGAAATATAAATATACTATTTTATAAAAAACGGAATATCTAATCAAATATGAGTATCGATTAAAAATAATGTTTAAACAGATATATTAAATATGTCGGTTGTTATTTCTATTTCGGTAATCTACGGAACTTTCCGTAATATATATATATATATATATATATATATATATATATATAAGAAACCCTTGCAAATGTTTGATTTGTCCACATTTTGAGTGGTTCTAGGGATAGGAATATTTTAGTACCACTTCTTGTGTAATCTAAACATATTTATGAATGGAAATTTGTCTCTGTATGTGTATGTATCTGTGTGTGTGTCCGTTACCTATAGACTCCGAAACGGCTGAACCATATTTGATATTAAACAATTTAATCCATAAATTAAAGAAGTGCTCAATATCAGGCATAGGGCGTATGTAAATATAAGAGTGGACATTGAAGTTAACACCGGAAGGCAGCAGTATGTGTCATGCCTGAATGAATTCAGTTCCAAATAATAAATTTATCATCCTTCACTTAGAGATTAAAAGCAGAACAGACTTTCAAATTCCTTTCTTTGGTTGCCAGCCAATGAAGAAGAAGGAAATCTTTATCCGGACATTGTGCAAAATTTCTCTGTTTCTGCACAATATCTTAACATTATACATCAAATTATCTGTTTGGAAAGATATCAATTCAGTTCTAATCCAAACGACAAAGTCATCACACATCGACTTATGATAAGCGTAAACATTTAAAGTTAATGTTCAATATTTATTGACTGAGTAGCCAGTGCAAATCGAGTTATACGATTCATTTCTCCCTGGCTGTCGATAGTAGTGTAGTATCTGTTCTTATCGCTAATTTCATGTTAATATTGGTTATTTCTTTATATTAAAACATTCATGATTCATTGACCGAATAGTTAGCATTACTGTCATTTGAAATTTATAAAATCTATCAAGACGGGTTTTCAGTAAAACTAGTTTTTCAAACACCCTGCTTTCGCTCCTTGTACTGTCTATGCAGATTTCCTACTGTTATTCAAATTAGTGTAGAAAATCGACATCTTGAATATGTCATTTTTTCACTTCGATTTATTAGGACCTTGAATGAGTTCTGTTTTCTAACAGATGGCGTTTCCAGAAGTGTGTGTATTTTCAGATGGTAAAATGCAGACAGGCTAAAGAGTAGTGGCTCAATGACAAATGTGCAGAAGTAGAAAGACTGAGCAGGCATAATAAAGCAGACATGAATAAAGAAATAAAAGAAATGACAGAAAAAAAAACTGCTTTTCAACAGGGTGTATGAAATCTAAGGGTGGCATATTCATATTGGAAAAAGAGGAAATACTCCAACAATGGGAAGAATATATAAAAGATCTTTTCCACGACAAGAGAGAGCAACCGATAATACACAAGGATGTAGACAGACCGGAAATATTAAAGTCTGAAGTGGAATCTGCAACAGCCAAACTGAACAGAAACAAAGCAGCGGGACCAGACTGCATAGTCTTAGAGCTGCTGATAGCCCTGGAATGATTTGGCATAGGGAAAATTACAGAAATAATAAATTATATCTATAACAGTAGCGTAATACCAGATGACCTCAGCAAGTCGATCTTCATAGCACAGCCTAAGAAGCCAGGAGCAAACGAAGGGGAATTCCACAGAACCATCAGTTTAATGAGCCATGTAACAGAAATAATCGAAGGAAGGAGGGCTTGGAGAACCTGTTACTAACATGCCAGATAGAGAAAAAAAGAGACAGAAGAAAGCAGCGGATAACATATTTGAAGGACCTAATCAGGTGGATGACGGAACGAGGGTTGCATGGTGCAACAGGAGAAAGCGTGCTAAGAGCCAGCAGGAACAGGAAGATGTGGACAGCCATGATCGCCTACATCCTGAATGGATATGGCACATAAAAGAAGAAGAAGAAAGAAAAAAGCATCAATAAGAAAGTACTTATAATCAAGTTTGAAATTCTGTGTATGTCATTTCATTATTTTTGTATAAACAGCCTTGTTTTTCAGAGCGGTAAACATAAAAGATTTCGTGCCAAAAAATGTGTATTTGCAAGGAATTTTATTGCACTACTTTATTCAAAAGACATTTGTAACTGAAGCACAAATAATTCTTGTGGAGGCCTGCAGCAACCATACTCTGTCTTTAACAAAAGACAGAGATTGGTTTAAACGCTTCAAAAATAATGATTTTGACGTTGAATGTAAAGAAACTCCCTTGCGCTCCGAAAAAGTTTAGAAAAGGAAAATTGTAGGCATTATTTCATGAAGACGCTTGTCAGGCGCAAGCTGAACTGGCAAAATCATTTGGAGTTGATCATGCAACAGTTTCGAAACGTTTAAAAACATTAAGAATAATTCAAAAGTAAATGTATTGGGTGATGTACGTCTTGAAGTCAAGAACCGTCCGACAGCGTCTTAACACCTGTGAACAGCTGCCTCAACCGCAGAAAAGGAAAGGTATTTTGAATCGTATCGTGACCGGCAATGAGAAGTAGATCTTCTTCTTCTATGTGCCCTGTTTCTTCAGGACGCAGGCGATCATGTTTCTCCACGTCTCCCTATCCCTGGTGGCTCTTGGTATGTTTTATCCTGTTACACCTCGCAATCCCCGTTCCGTTATCCACCTGATCAGGCCCTGCAAATATGTTATCCGCTGCCTTCCTCTGTTTCTTTTTTCTTCTATCTGGCCTGTCAGTATCAGGTTCTCTAAGCCCTCCTTCCTCATTGCATGTCCTAGGAATTTCAGTTGTCTCTTCCTGATGCATACTATTAATTTCCTTTTTGTTGGCATTCTTTCCAACACCTTGCTTGCATGCTTAGTCCACGATATCCACAGCATCCTTCTGTAGAACCACATTTCAGCTGCTTAAATTTCTTTCTTCATTTTTAGGATATTATCCAGCATTCACTGCCGTATTGAAAAACTGACATCACATAGCAATCCAGCACTCTTTTCTTTGTTTCTTGTGAAAAGTAGATACACAACGATAATCCTAAACGTAGAAGGTCGTGGGATAGGCTTGGCCATGCATTAACATCGACGCAAAGCCAAATATCCATAGTTCGAAGCTTCTGCTTTGCATTTGGTGGGTTTAGTTTATTATCAACTGATGCAATTCAGCCGAAAAAGAAAAAAAAAGTTGCTGCTATTCAAGCAGAGATATGACAAAGTGATTTTGCAACATTATAACGCTAGGCTACATGTTGCCATTTTTTAAATAAAAACATTTCACCTCAAGCAAGGCAGAACTGCTACTGGTGAGCAGGGGGTTACAAAAGAGGAGAGTGATGAGAAAGAGGAACAACTTTTTTTTTTTAATCATATCACCCCGAGCAAGGCGGTAACGCCACTGGTGTGCAGGGGGCTACATAGGATTGAAAAGATTGGAAAAGAGAAAACCGGAAACCGAATTTTAATCAGGAAACAAGGGATGAACCTCTGCACCTGTTCAATGGGTGGAGTGTGAACCGGGCGATAGTTTAGTCTATCTACTCCAATTGTTTAGTCTATCTACTCCAATTGCGGAAGTGTCAGAGAATGGTAAGAGAAGGATGAAAACATTGGTATGAAGAGGAATGCATGAAAGTAGAGAGAAAAGAAGGAGAACATCATACAAGGATTGTCAAGGAAAGGATGCGAGTCAATGATGTAAAATATGGTAAATGATTTTGAATTTAGATTCGTGATTAGCCCCAAAAGACGTGTCGATTTTTCGACGTGGAATCCAAGTGCTGCCAGAAAGATGGGAAAAGTAGTGCCTAGTGATGGACAAAATACTTTCTGTGATCTGTTTCTGATTAATTTTTGTAAATAAAACATTGCATTCCATGAAAAATCAGAGAGAACTTTTTCAAGATCCTAATATATGTGCTATTCATTTTAACTATTACTGCTGTTGGGTGTCTTGAAGTGAATACATTTTCTGTTTCTGTAACATTTGTTTAGTGATTACCTGGTGCCAATCGTTTAGTTGCTTCACGTTAAGCAACTTTTGCTTCTTGCATTTTGTAGCAGCACAATTTTTGCGATTTAGAAAAAAATGATTGAATCAGATTAAACATTCTACCAGAAGAACCATAGCCTTTAAAGTTGTAAAGAAGCCAGCGTGCTGAAACTTATGAAACGCACTCGAAAATATATAAGTTCAGAGCCTGAATTTCATCAGTTTTATCTCCATTTTGACAGACTCTTTCGGCAATAATCGTTAAAACCTCGACCTAGAGAAGCAAAAAACCATATTGTTTGTCTGACAGAAGATCCTGCTAGGAGATATGCTTAATCAATTCGAAATTGATTAAAGATACAAGTGCTTTGCCAAAAAGTGGAAGAAAACTAATAGATCGATAGTTCTCAGGATCAGACGGTTCGGCCAAATTTTTAATAACAGAATTTACAGGGGTAGATTTCCAACAAGCCTGAAAACAAAAACCAACACGTTATTTTGGAGCGTAGACAAAAGAGAATACGTATACACACACACCCATGCACACACACGTACACACACATAAATATACAGACAAAGAAAGGAAGAAAGAAAAAAGAAAGAAAGAAAGAAAAAATGGGATAGATAGATAGATAGATAGATAGATAGATAGATAGATAGATCTGAACTTATTTATAAATGGAACATTGTGTGTATGTGTATGTGTGTGTGTCTGTGTCTGTGTGTGTGTGTCCGTTACCTATAGACTCCGAAATAACTGAACCGATTTTCTTGAACATTTACACAGTTGTACTATAAGCGTCTGCAAGTGTTCTTAGCTACGTTTTGTGTCGAGGTACCCCCGATAAATATCGAAAATCAATAATCTAACGAATCGGGTTATAGAAGAAGTGATCCGATTTTAATCAAATTTGATACACTTATAGACAAAGACATAAGAAACGATATTCAGATGTTTCAAGGTTGCAGTTCTTACAGTAGTGCAGAAAATTGATAATATATATATATATATATATATATATATATATATATATATATATATGAGGCAAGATGTTTTTGTGTGTGTCTGTTTATCTGTCTGTATGCCTTTTATACAAATCCACAATTTTCATCCGATTCTCACCAAACTTCACACAAATATTCTTTTGGCTGATTCTGAGCTCCAGGACCATGGATTAGTTTTAAAGCTTTTATTACACCCGAGCAACGCCGGGCTATACTGCTAGTAGATTGATAGATGTGTATAAGAAAATATTGTGGTATTCTAAGTTTAATCATTTATCATATCAAATGTTATAAGGATCTTTGTAATAATTTTTTGAACAGAAACAATATCAAGATTAAAACTGAAAATTTTTTATGTATCTCGTAATCGATGTTAAGTAAAAATCACTTTAAAATGTAATGACGAAGAAAATCACTTTTGAAAAACAAAAGTTAATGTGTAACGATAGTACATTACAACAAACAAAAAAGGTTTCTAACAAAATATTAGAATATTAGAAGGTAACTAATAAAAAATAAATAATGGATAGTAATAAATATTAATTTACAAATTTGAATGTCGCTAAAAAAATGAAAAGTTAGCTAACAAAACATTAGAAAATAGAAAGTATTAAACAAAAATTAAAACCTTCAAAGTTAACTAACATAAAATTAGATCTTAGAAAGCTCAATCAGTCAGTTTAAGTGCCATTCGTGATACACGCTTGGGAGACATGACTGACTGACGGGGCAGAAAATTATCCCGCAGTAAGTTGCCATTACTTTCTGCGGTAGACTGATTGCCAGCCAAGGCTCAAGAATCCCATCTGTCCTGTTATTTAACCTATAGCTGGAGAGAAGACACGGATTAATACCTTTCCCAAGGGTATCTTGGCGTAAGTAAATGCAAGGAAACTGGAGTTCGAACTCGGCTCCCCGATTTCTTGTTCGGAGACGATATCCACTGCACCACAACGCTAAGGTCGGAACAAAATAATAGAAAATTTAAAAGTAACTAAACTAAAATTAGAAATTCTTGATGTAGCGAACACAGAATTAAAGCGAAGTGTGTTAATTTAAAAAAAAATGTTATTCCGTTATAAGGCACAAAATCTGCTCGTTAGATTTTTACTTAATGATGATGATGTATTAACGTATGAGGGAATTTCAGTAAAGCAGATTATGAGATTTTGACAGAAATATTACAGTTAATCCTAGACTTAAAAAGGCTAGAATTTTAGTGATGGAAGAAGCACCCTCTTGGGAGTCTTTTTCTCAAAGTAGCGATTCTTGGAAAGAAACTGCCAGAACAAATTTTATTTAACTCTTTACTAATGGAATATCGAAGGGTCTTATTCCTTCAGTGGATATCGACTCGGAACGACAAATCGGGGAGCCGGGTTCGAATTCCAGTTGAATTCCTTGCATCGACTTACAAGCTTTCACTTGGGAAACATATTAATACGCGTCTTCCCTCCAGTTATTAGTTAAATAACAGGAAAATTGGGTTCTATAGTCTTGGGCGGCAACCAGTCTACCGAAGAAAATAATAGCAACCTACTGCGGGATAATCTTCTGCCCATTCAGTCATGTCTCTTTCGAGACATGATCGCCCAAAACGTGTATGACGTATGGCGCTTAACTGACTGATTTATTCTTTCCTGCATGTATGGCATGGTGGGTTTTAGGTGTGAAGATGGAAGAGGTGAAGCCTAGAAATGTAGCTCGTTAAAACATTTGCCATGGAAATAGCGTAAAAATCTCAACGTTTCAGCTGTGTAGGGGTCTTGGCTATACCTGTCAAATTAGCCAAACACAATCGAAGTTCCAACAATTTAAAATATCAGAATGTTGAATGAATGGTTGGAAGAATAAAATGTTTTGTTTGTAAAATAAGTGGAATTTTTATCACTAGAACTAAATAACAAATTTGTAAATAGAAAATAATGTTCAAAGAGAAAATGCATGTAGTTAATTGTTCAAAAAGAAAATGTGAAAAGTTAAATGTTCCACAGAAATTCAGAGCTTATAGTTGATAGTAGTAGTGTGTATGTAAAAAGATTAATCAGTCTACTTAACTAATAAAGTCTGTGTTGTTTTCCTTTTTATGGAGAAAAAGTGAAAAGGAAAGTCAAACAATAAAGATAATTGTACATGTCGGAGTCCGTTGAAATATCTTGATGTTGTTTGCTTTCTTTGACGGTGTGTGGGTGAAGACAATGAAAGGAAAATTGGAAGGTGGAAGAATGAATGTATGTCGACGAGGCATGACCAGGTCGGCTTCTTGAAATTTGGATTACCGCTCCCATCTCGGACTGACGTGACTGGTCAAGAGATGTGGTTAAGTAGTGAAATATGTGACTGGCTCGAAACCGCATACCCATTTTTAAAAGTTTGAGTGGGGTCGTCGATCAATCTGCTATTTCCTATCCATTCAGAATCCAGAATCTTAATTTTCACACAGACTTGTGAAATTTGCTTTGGTCTGGGTTTTTCAAAAATGTTTTCAGTCGTGTTGATCCGATTTTTTGGTTGTGCAATTTTATTTTTTTTTATTTTTTTGTTTCAGTTAATTGTTGGATGGTATAGGATTTGTACCTATGTGCGTTGTGGTGCACGTGTGTGCGTTTTGGTGCAATAGATATCGACTCGAAACGACAAATCGGGGAGCCGAGTTCGAATTCCGGTTGAATTCTTTGCATTCACTTACGCACAAATACTCTTGAGAAAGGTATTAATCCGTCACTTCTCTCCAGTTATGGGTTAAATAACAGGACGTTTTGGGTTCTATGGCAGCCTTGGCTGGCAACCACTCTACCACAAAAAGTAATGGTAAGCTACCACGGGATAATCTTCTGCCCAGTCAGTAATGTCTCTTTCGAGAGACATGATCGCCCAATCGTGTATCACTTATGGCACTTAACTGACTGACCTATTCCTGTAGGAAATGGATAGAAATAATGGTTTCAGAAATATGATAACTTCACAAAAATACCTGAATAGGAAACTCTTAAGTAGTTAATGCTATTATTTATGTATGTGACGTATTCGGTTTGAAAGGCCCTTCGATATCTGATTTGCAGCAGAAATCCCTGAAAGAAGAAAGATGTTGCCACGAGCTGTTTTTCAAGTTCTTATACTTTGGCGTATTATTGTAGCACTAAACTCAGAAATCTCGAATTTCAAATACCATCGTCATTCAAGGATCTAAACAATTCAAAGATATTTTGTTATGAAAATTCAAAATTGGTAGAAGTTACTCATATTTCGATGCTATCATATTGCAACAGTTGAAAACCTGATACATTCGTCTTTTGAAACTATCAGATATTTCATTGATAAATATCCTTACTTCGGAACGTAACTTCTCCTTATCATCACCAACATCAACATCATCATCAGCAGCAGCAGCATAATAAGTTTCTCGACTGTTTCAGTTGTCGGTCGGAGGCTAAGAGCAGCAGAAACAGACTTTCATTCTTCACCATTCTGTATTTTCAATGAGTTTTCAAATATGTTGGAATTTTTTTTTTCAAAACTATATTGCTAGAAATATTCTTCCTTCAAAAATGTTTTGCTGATAACATTATTTTCCGAAAATATATTGCTGTTAATGTTTTTGTTTTTGTTTATTTTTTTAAATTTATTTTTAGTAAGTGTCTTTCTCGTGTTATTTCTTGTATTGCTAGTAATATTTTTTTCAAAAATGTATTTGTGGTGCATTGGATATCGGCTCGGAACAAGAAATCGGGTGAGCCGAGTTCAAATTCCAGTTGAATTACTTCTATTCACTTACGCGCATTTACCCTTGGGAAAAGCAATAATCCGTCTCTTTCCTCCAGTTATAGGTTAAATAACAGGACATATTAGGTTCTATAGCAGTCTTGGCTGGAAACTAGTCTACCGCAGAAAGTAATGGCAACCTACTGCAGGATCATCTTCTGCACAGACAATCATGTCTATTTCGAGACATGATCGCCCACGCGTGTATTACGAATGGCACTTAACTGACGGATTGCGGGTAATATTTTTGAAAATGTATTGCTGATAATATTTTTTTGATCCATAATTTTCTTGCTGTTGATATTATCCTTCAAAATTGTATTGCTGGTAATATCTTTACCTTCAGAAATGTATTGCTGGTATGTTTTTCAAAAGATTATTACTGGTAATTTTTTAAGTGTATTGCTAGTAATTTACTCCAATAATTAATTGCTGGCAATATTTTTCCTCCAAAAATGTATTGCTGGTAATAATTTTCTTAACAAATGTATTGGTTTTAATATATACGTCTCCAAAAAGTATTGATGTAATTTGAAGATAATAATTGTTTTTAAACTTCCATACTGTTTTGACCTTAGTTTAAGGGTTAAACATTAGTTCATAGCTGGAACACTGACAGATATTAACACAACGGGTGATGGTGATCCTGGGAAAAACAGCAAACAAGAGGTAATTTTCTTCTATGTGCCCTGTCCTTTCAGGACGTAGCCGATCATGGGTTTCCACGTCTCCCTATCCTTGGTGGTGGCTCTAATCAAGCTTTCTCCTGTTACACAGTGCAACCCTCGTTCCAGCATCTACCTGATTAGGTCCTTCAAATATGTTATCCGCTGCTTTCCCCTGTCTCTTTTCTCCTCTATCTGGCCTGTTATTATCAGGTTCTCCAAGCCCTCTTTCCTCATTGCATGTCCCAAGAACGTTAGCTGTCTCTTCCTGATGCTCAGTATTAATTTCCTTTTCGTTTCCCTCCTTTCCAAAATCTCATCATTGCTCACATGCTCGATCCATGATATTCGCTGTATCCTTCTGTAGAACCTCATTTCAGTTGCTTCATGTTTTTCCTTAATCTTCGATGATATTGTCCAGCATTCACTGCCATATTGAAGAACTGACATAAATTAGCAATCCAGTACTCTCATCTTTGTTTCTAGCGAAATTGTCCCGTTTAAAACCTCCAAATAAGAATGCGGTTTATCGTCATACCAAGGATTCGGATGTAGTATATTGTCAAACACATGACGCCTCATTGAGAGGGTATGTATCACTGAGCAGAGGTGTAATCGGCGTAATCTGAAGCGATATCCTACAGGGCTTGAATACGTTTGAACGTTTCAAGTTTTGGTACGAGTAAATCTTTCTTAAAAAATCAAACTTGATATTTTCATTAGGAGTAAAATGTTTTTTTCTTCTCACGCTTACTTATTTTCACGTTCCAATATAATTTTCTTTTATTCTTTTTCTCTATATTTATTTTTATTCATTTTTTAACCATAGCTATTCTTTCTATATATCTATAATTTTTTCTCTATTTCTTTTCGTATTTCTATCACAGTTTTCTACTCTCTGTCCCTGTCACTCTCTGTTTCTCTCCTTTCCAATGCACACATGCGCACATGGATTTATATATATATATATAGTCATCCGCAGACAGATCTGTTTCGCTGTATCAGAGCTCATCAGTACGATTTGACATCCGATTCCTTTTTGCCCGGGATTGAAACCCGACCGAATTGGCGTTAGTCGGCGATTCGACCTCTGAGCTATGGGCGCTATGGGCGCTTTTTAGCGTGTACATTATCATTATACACATGCCCAATAACTGAGAGTGTTCTAATTCATTGCTGAATGAACAATGCGTATATATATATATAATCCAAATTTTCAAAATTTAACAACCGTTTCAACAGTGACAATGAAACATTATCGTAAGATAAATATGTTTGCTTTTGTGTGTATTTTTAAAAAACGGGAATTAAGGTTACAAAAAATAAAAACGAAAAACGAAAAAAAGGAAAAAAAACGTCGATGATTCTTGTCAGAACTGTAAGTATCTATTTAGTGACAGACGCAAAAAGAAATACATTAAAACTTTAAACCCATGCGTAACTGCAGAATAAGAAATGAATGCCTCTTAAAATGCCATTGTTTACAAAACACCGTAATATACCAAGCGTCGTTAGCCATGCCAATGTGCTTACATATTTATACAATTACCATTCGTTCATGCATTGGGTATTGCTGATATACCTGGTCTGCTGCTTCTGCTATATATTTAGAGATTCCTGACAAAATCCAAAGGAAAATCTACAATGTTGTCGGTCCTAACCTATGATCTCGTCTTCAGTTACATTTCAACCGCCATAATGTAGATTCCACGAATAATTCCATAAATATTAACATTGGTAATTTTTCTGATGAGCTTTCCTATTACATGAGCTTTATGAATTTAAGTGCTGGTGCGTTGTGGTGCAGTGAATATCGGCTCGGAACAAGAAATCGGGGAGCTGAGTTCGAATTCCAGTTGAATTCATTGCATTCACTTACGCGGGAAAGTGAATGCGTCTCTTCCTTCCAGTTATGGGTTAAATAACAGGACAGATTGGGTTCTATAGGCTTGGCTGGCAACCAGTCTACCGCAGAAAGCAATGGCAACCTACTGCGGGATAATCTTCTGCCCAGTCAGTCATGTCTCTTTCGAGACATGATCGCCCAAGCGTGTATCACGTATGGCACTTAACTGACTGACTGAATATAATAGTTGGAATAATGATTAAGGCTTCTACTGGTTATAAAGTGGGAGATTAGTTTATTACTTCATAACAATAGGAAACCGATCCCCCACTAATTACTAACTAATAATATAACACATCTTTTCCTCCTCTATCTATGAGTCAAATAATAGGACAGATTGGGTTCTATAGCTTTGGTCGACAACCAGTCTACCGCAGAAAGCAATGGCAACCTACTGCGGGATAATCTTCTGCTCAGTCAGTCATGTCTCTTTCGAGACATGATCACCCAAGCGTGCTTCACGTATGGCACTTAACCGACCGACTAGATTGGCAAAACGTTCCTACCATATTACAATTGTATTTGCTAGAATCAAGCGTAAGTTTTTGTTAATAGTTTCTTCGTTCGCACTTAACGCAATATTCATAAATAAAATCAATGAAAAACTAATATTTTTATGTGACTTTAAGACTTTCTTTTTTAATCATATCACACGAAGCAAGGCGGTAACGGCACTGATGTGCAGGGGGCTGCGTAATAGTGAAAAGATTGGAAAAGAGAAAGCCGGAAACCACATCCTAAACAAGGAACAAGGGATGAGCCTCTTAACCTGTTCAATAGAAATGGGTGGAGTGTGAACCGGGCAATAGATAGATCTATCTACTCCAATTGAAAAAAAAAAAAACAAAGTGAGAAGATTGGAAAAGAGAAAGCCGGAAACCACATCCTAAACAGGGAACAAGGGATGAGCCTCTTAACCTGTTCAATAGACGTGGGTGGAGTGTGAACCGGGCGATAGATAGATCTATCTACTCCAATTGAAAAAAAAACCAAAGTGAGAAGATTGGAAAAGAGAAAGAGGAAAACTACATTCTAAACAAGAAACAAGGGATGAGCCTCTTAACCTGTTCAATAGACATGGGTGGAGTGTGAACCGGGCGATAGATAGATCATCCGACATGATGTGTAAAATAATGCAAGAGGCTGTCATTTCTTAATTTTTTGTCTTTGTAAAATATTTTGATTTTTCAGCTTGAGACTCATATTTTAAATCAAGATTTTGTTCAGACACATTACGGTGATAAACTAATGAATTAAATGTATTGTTTGTAAAGACCCCTTTTGTGTTCGTATAATCTTTAACTGAAAGTCCTTGAGGTTTTTCTTACGTATTGTCTTTGTTTTTCCTAACATTGTTATGGAATATAACATTTATGTATCTTTTTCACATAAATATATATAGATTTTGTTTTATGATTTTTTCTTCCTGCCTTTCTTTTGTGTTTTCTTAAATCTCATTCACATATTGCAATTCTCCTTTTATATAATTCTATATCGTATTTTTACACATTGCTCCATTTATTTCTTTTTTATCTCGCCCACTTTAATTCTTATGCACCTTTTACTTCATTTATTCATCAATGCCCAACATCCGCCTAGCGTTTCAAATACTTAACACGTATTCAGCTGTTTTCCAAAGAAATCTTATCACGCCGTTTATACTACTGCAAAGATATTTATTCTATTAGATTCAATCTTAGCTAAAATATTCAGGTTTCATGACAAAAATTGCGAAGATATTAGAAGATACTGAGAATGTAAAGGTGGATTGAATGGTCCATAGAAACTGTGATAAAGGTGTAGAACCTTGCAATAATTTCAACTCTTCTTATTATTAACTGCATTGTTTATTTCTAAAATATTCCTAGCTTAACTATGAGAGAGTAATGCTAGACCTGTGAAATCTTGCATGCATCAATTTCACCTCTCCTTATTAATAAATGCATTATTTATTTTGAGGAACAAGACTAGGCTGAAATCGTTATAGCTTAAATATGAGTGATTGGTACTAGACCTGTGAAATCTTGCATGCATTATTTTCACCTCTTTTTATTAATAAAAACATTGTTTATTTCTAGGTACGACAGTGGGCGAGAATCTTCATAGCTTAACTATGAGGGAGTGATGCTAGTTCTGTCAGATCTTGCATGAATCAATTTCACCTCTTCTTATTAATAACTGCATTATTTATTTCTAGGAACGAGACTAGGCTGAAATCTTTATAGCTTAAATATGATAGAGTGATGCTAGTTCTGTAAGATCTTGCGTGCGTCAATTTCACCTCTTCTTCTAATACATGCATTGTTTATTTCTATGTAAGAGAGTAGTCTGAAATATTCATAGCTTAACTATGAGTGATGCTAGTCCTATGAAATCTTGCATGCATCAATTTCATCTCTTTATATTAAAAAATGGATTGTTTATATCTAGGTACGGGGTTGGGATGGGATCTTTATAGCTTAACTATGAAGGAATGATGCTAGACCTGTGAAATCTTGCAAGCATCAATTTCACCAATTTTTATTAATAAATGCATTGTTTATTTCTACGTACGAGGTTGGGCTGAAATCTTTATAGCTGCTGGAGTGATGCTAGTCCTATGACATCTTGCATGCATCAATTTAACTTTTTCGTATTAATAAAGGCATTGTTTATATCTAGGTACGAGGGTGGGTTGAAAACTTCATAACTTAAATATGAGGGAGTGATGCTAGTCCTGTGAAATCTTGCATGCATCAATTTAACTTTTTCGTATTAATAAAGGCATTGTTTATATCTAGGTACGAGGGTGGGTTGAAAACTTCATAACTTAAATATGAGGGAGTGATGCTAGTCCTGTGAAATCTTGCATGCATCAATTTAACTTTTTCGTATTAATAAAGGCATTGTTTATATCTAGGTACGAGGGTGGGTTGAAAACTTCATAACTTAAATATGAGGGAGTGATGCTAGTCCTGTGAAATCTTGCATTCTTTTGGATCCATGTTTTATTCATTGACACATATTTACGCAAAAACGCTTTCTTGTATCGCTGAAACAGTTGCAAACAACGCTTTGAATAGTCGAGTTGTTGTGGTTTTGGATCGGCTGTGAGCAAACGAGGCAGCCATTTTGAAAACAGCTTTCTCATTGAGAAATTTTCATGCCAAATGGTGAATACACTGCGTTCTGACATATTCAACTCCTCCGCTATTTCACGTTTTAATGTGTAAATATTATGTATTTGAGGAGTATAAGATTTCTAGTTAGTTAATAACTATTCATGTATAAACAGTAAAATTTTGCGCATTAATAATTTGATTTCTCTCTGAATTTACAAGATGAGAAGTTATCCATATTTAGACTGTTTCCATTTGTACTGTTATCCCCATGTTTATTGTTGTTATCACAATGTTTTGCTAGTTGTATCCCCCAGCCTTGCCATGAAAACCTACAGGGTAATTTGAACTGGAACCTTCATCTATTGTACGTTGTCAGACTGTTTTCTTCCCACCGCTTATGCATAGAGGTATCGTCTAGTTGTTATCTTTAGTCAGTCAGTTAAGTGCCATAAGTGATACACGATTGGGCGATCATGTCTCGAAAGAGACATGACTGACTGGGTAGAAGATTATCCCGCAGTAGGTTGGCATTGCTTTCTGCGGTAGACTGGTTGACTACCAAGGCTATAGAACCCAATCTGTCCTGTTAACCCATAACTGGAAGGAATAGACGGATTAATAGCTTTCCCAAGGGTCTTTGCGAGTAAGTGAATGCAATGAATTCAACTGGAATTCGAACTCGGCTCCTCGATTTCTCGTTCCTAGTCTATATCCACTGCACCACAACGTACTACTCAATTATTTTTTATTACATTTTCTCATGAGTGCAAGAACAAATTGTCCGGTACATTGAGTGAACTCACTGACTCGATGCCATCAAATTCACTATTGAATTCAGGCTATCGTTCCGGGCTAGTAATAAATTTAGGCAAGACGTAAATATCCAAATGTATGATTTTTTTCCAATTCACATTTTTACTGCTATTATTATCCAAATGAACAAAGGATAGGCAGGTATTTTAATTAAGAAGTATTTATTATATGGGAAAGAGTATCCAGCATCCGACTGCTTTAAACTTGAAACTAAACAGAAATCAGAAAAACCAGCTAGGAAAACCTTTTCACCAAATACACAAACCAAGTATTTTACTTGGTAAACATTGGTGACATACGGTTGTGAATTCAGTCCCTAGTTCAGGAAGTGTTTATTTGCACACGGTGGAAATGGACGAACAATAATGAAAGAATACTAAATATAAGTAAGAACTAAACGATATCCATAGACCTGAGCACTGGAATGAGAACTGTTTACCCCATATATTAAATAAAGTGTTCATTTCAGAATTCCCTCTAGGTTATTCAGCAAGCTGTTCTTAGAGGATAAAAGAGCTAGTTTGTGAATTTCGTGACACAGCAGTCGTGAGTTCAGTCCCTAGTCCGGGAAGTGTTTATTTCTATTCGCCGGAAATGGATGAACAATAATTAAACAGCAATTGGATATCGGCTCAGAACGAGAAATCGGAGAACCGAGTTCGAATTCCATCTGAATTCATTGCCTTCACTTACGCGCAAATACCCTTGGGAAAGGTATTAATCCGTCTATTCCTTCCATTTATGGGTTAAATAACAGGACAGATTGGGTTCTATAGCCTTGGTCGGCAACCAGTCTACCGCAGAAAGCAATGGCAACCTACTGCGGGATAATCTTCTGCCCAGTCAGTCATGTCTCTTTCGAGACATGATCGCCCAAGCGTGTATCACGTTTGGCACTTAACTGACTGACTAAAAAAAATAAGAACTAACCGATATCCCAAGACATGGACAGTGGAACAAGAACTGTCTACCCCCGTAGATTAAATAAAGGGTTAATTTCGGAATTCCTTATAGGTTATTTAGCGATGAGTTGTTAGTGAGTAAAAGAGTTACTTTGCGAATTTGGTTACATAATATTTGTGATTTCAATCCTTGGGTTAGGAAGTGTGTATTCACACTCAATAAAAGTGAGTGAACAATAATTGAAAAGTAATGAAAACACCACGATGTGAGTTCAATCCCTAGGTCGGAAAGCGCATATTTGTAATTAGTTCAAACGAGCGAACAATAACTGAACAGAAGAAAATAAAAATATGAACTGGAAGGTATATCTCTAGACATGAGTAGACATGAGTAGATCAATGAGAATGTAGTGAACAAAACAAATTGTAAATTTAAAATTCAAATCTGACTCATTGATTTTGTTAAAAAAAAAGAAAAAAGAAAAATGAATTTTCTGTAATGTACAAACCTTGCACACAAGACTCGCAAACTTTCACACTTCGATGTGAAATGTTTTTCGGCAAACAGCAAATTAGGAAACATCTAAAAAAAAAACTTCAAATAATCTTTAATTATAAAAAATAAATAAATATCAAATTCCTTTTAAGGACCGTTTTCGCGAGCCGATACGAATTTTGTTTATCGTCCAATGGGAAGCCCAGAATTATAGCCGGGTGTGAATTCCCAAAGACCTTTTTGGAGCCCCAGAAAACGAAATAAACGGACGAGACAAGAAAACAATCAACAGTAAAGAAAATACGAGCATAAATAACACGCCTCTTTACAAACGTCAAGCGATTATTGTTGTTTCTCTTTCTCTCTCCTCTTCTTTTCTTCACTGTTCACCAATCCCCTTAATAACTGACCGGTACCCGAAAGACTAAGGGAAGACTTCAATGACACTCCTAACAAACAAACGCTCACACATACATACGCATAAACTCATTCAGCAATTACTACTATGGTCATTTTAACGACCTTGTACCAACCAAAAGAAATTACTTTTTTTTTGTAAAAACCTCAATTGATATGTATATATGTATATATATATATATATATATATATATATATATATAAATGTTGTTTGTATATAGAATTTGATTTTCTTGTTTTGTACCCCTCTTATAGTGGGCTATCTAGTCACAAGGCCAAATCAAACTATTCTGTTTCAACACACATACACTTCACTATAACGGATAACTCACTATAAGAATAGTCTTCCCCTATGGACTAAATAAGGATTTCAGTTTGGAAATCACTACAGTTTAATGAGATAGTTCTACAGTTGCAGAAAAGCGGATATAAAAATAGCCGAAAACGAAAAATGAAGACAATAGTCTGAATATTAATGGTGTACATAATAATAATTTAATATGTTTAATCATGAGTAATGCTTATCTTTTTCTCGGAATTAATAACTTGCTGGTTAATAATACTAAATAAAAAATAATTTACTATTTATTTGAATTTTATTTTAAGCTCTTATCCGCTCAGTTTTGATATCGTATCTTACCAATAATTTATTGTAAAAAGTGTATTTTCTTCTCTGAAGCTGATTAATTTGCAGAATATGTTCTAATAATTTGTCTATCATAATTTGAATCTAATTTGTTTATTTCAAACATCATAAGGATAAAGATTTTTTTCACAAACGCTACAATTTCAGAATAATGATGAGAAGTACATTCGAATATCTTAGGTTAACAAGTAAAATATTTTTATGAGTCCTTGGTGTACACGATATCAGCATGTGGCCTCTCTCTCACACAAAATGTCAGAATACTTACGCTGTATGACTTTTACTTCACAAATTTGGTGAGATACAGCGCCATTGTTAAATAGGATTCTCTATGAAGCATTCTTTGCTTCCTCATTATTGTCATTTATTTTTTTTCTCTGAGATAGACATTTTTCAGTGCATTTATCAGCCACTCTGAAAAGCCATGTCAGTAAACCAGCAACAAAGAATTCAAATTCATTTTGCGGGAGATTTATTTCCGATGAAATTTGTTCTCCTAACTGTCGTAAAATAACGTTCTAAACATTGCGATAAAAAGCAATAAGATTCAGGAGAAAGAAACATGACTAAAAAGTTAATAACAGAAAAGACATCGGATCATAAAAGAGAAAAGCTGTGAATCTAATTTTGCTCGGATAATAAAAACAAAAACAAAATGGCTATCCAGTAAAGTTGGGAAAAGAAAAGAATTGACTTATCGGGATTATTTCAACGACATGTTTTGGAAAAGTCAACATATCAAAGCAAAAGACGGTTTAACGCTAAGACGGACTTCCAAAGATAATTATATTGTCAGAATTCTTTATTTCAGGAATAATTTGATTACTTAACCAAGGAAGTATTACGAACCATCTCTTCACCGGTGCCTAATAAAAAAGGTGTCAACTTGGTAGGTCTTAGCAAGGACCATATTTTTTCTAATCATTTCATCCCGGGTATGGCAATAAAGCCACTAGGGCACAATGGATTACTGAGTAGTAGAGAATATGAGAAAAAAAAACTGCTATTAAGGAGAGAAGACAACAAAAAAAAACAAGAATTAAGAAGATATAAAATAACAATCCACATTGCATTGGAATTCTTATACTTCACATTAAGGAAGGAAAAAAAGCCAAGAGAACTCAAGAGGTTACAGAATATGAGAAAAACTGCGATTAAGGAGAGAGGACAATAAAAGAATAAGATTGGAGAAGATAAAAAACGATTGATATTGAATTTAAATATTCATATTCCTCTCTAAAGAAAGCAATAAAGCCAATCAGACGCATGAGATTACAGAGTTAAAGAATATGAGAAAAACTGCTATTATGGTATGAAAAGAATAAAAGAACAGGAATTAATAAGACAGAAAATAACGATTGATGTTACATTTCCATTTTTGAAGATGAAATTTGATTGGGAAGAAAGAAATTGAAAAAGAGTTCCACAAGTAAGTAGTGCGAGGGAAGAAACTTTTAGTATAGAACTTACGGTTAAATCTAAGCAATCAATACTGGATAGAGCTATAACAGCTACCGGTATTGAGAAACCTATTTTCTTGAAGAAATTGTCTCTAAGAAAAAGAAGTTTCATCAAATCTTTCTCTAGCTCCTCACTAATAAATGCTGTATATTTTCTTTATAAGGAAATGGTTACTAGTACACTACTATTAGAGATAATAACAAAGTATAGTACCCTTTGATTCCAACCTGTTGGTTAGTGAATGAAGAAAAGCATTGATCGTGGATCAAACACAAGTTACATAGGGTAAGATCTGGATTGTTAGGAGAGTGAATGAGATTTATAACATTCACTTCTCCCGTGTAATCAAGGCGTTTTTACTTGCGTCCGTCACTGAACAACATCAGAGCAAACTTTGCAGAAATGTTCGAATCTTTATGAATAATTCGGTGGATATATGTCGCAGCAACTCGAAACGGTGCGCTCACTCTCATTATAGTCAAACGACGGTCTTTATTGAGAATTTAATCCTGCAGCTCAGGTGTTTTGGCGTTTTACTAACTCTACCGACTTTGAACCTCTTGTAGCAAAGAAAGAGAATATGCTTGGATTTACAAATTAATCCTTAAGCAGGCTCGAGAATTTCGTATGCTTCTGTAGCGTTTTTATGCAGCGTAAAGAAAAACAAGATTGCAATGCGAGCTTCCAAATTGTCTTAACAGCCAAATGCTTTGTTACAAACTAGTTAGCGTGTGTTTCTGCGTGTGTACTTTTCTAAATTCCTATTATTATCTAAATGTGAGTGCTGTGTTTTAAGAAGTGATTTTATTGTTTACCAATTAACAGGATGTTTCAAGCTGTATGGTTTTCAAATACCTACTGTTAACCCTGCGTTAGTCATATTTTTATTATCGCTATTTTTTAAGTATTCATAATTCTTAGTTTGAGATTTCTTGCTTTTGTTCTCGCTCACTCACATGAGTGTGTTTAACATGCAATATGGCGCAGTAATACCTCATTTGTCGTGAAAGACGTCGCTTTGTCTTCTTTAGGAATTCTTGTCATCCCAACTGACAAACAAAGTTAAGTTTTCATATATATATATATATATATATATATATTAGTCATCCACATACAAGCCTGTTTTGTTGCATCAAAGCTCATCAGTGTAGTTAGATGCATTCACTTGCTTCTGGCCGGGATCGAAACTCGACCGATTTGGTGTCAGTCGGAGTCGCTACCCACTAAGCTATATGCGCATGGAACCAGGGAAGAGAAGTTTTAACGTGTTGTATATAAGCAGTGTATACACACACGCCAGTGACAGAAAGAACTGAATTCATTTTCGAAATGTAAGGCATTTATCGCAGAAGGGGAAACTTTTTAAAAAAAATTCTTCTCTAGAGAGCTCAATCGTAATGAGAGCATAACATATATATATATATATATATTTTCTAGACATATGCTATTAAATATAAGAGACAATGAATGTCTATTATGTTTAATCATGAGCCGTTCTAAACGTCGTATTTTTGCTTTAATTTCAGTTGAAAATAAAGACAAAAATTCTCCAACATTTGGATAATTATTTATTGGTTTTCTTCTAAGCTTTCGGCTCACATGAGCCATCTTCAGAGAGGTTGTTTAAACTGAAATATTATAAAATCCACCATCACCGACGATTTTATTTTGTGTTGACATAAAACTCCGCTTGGCAACGGCAATAGTTACCAAAAATAATAAACGCAGTTCTTAAGTTTGCGATGCGGTTTTATGACGTCACACCGCGTGATAGCGCGAAATGACAACAAAACCATCTAGTCAAATGCAATGTAATATGTTATTTCCTGTTTTAAAGTTGATTTTATTGAGTGTTGGTTGTTTTGATTTGATTTAAATATATATATATGATTGTATAATTATTTGGTTTCTGGTCATAATAAGATTTGACCAGTGCATATTAGTATTAAAAAGTGTTCAATACAATTATATTGTAGAACTTTTAATATTTTCCATTTGTAAAAGAGTTATTCCGCGACCGGGATTTCTATCATGAGTGGTGTCGTCAGGCGATTTGCAATATGCCATCCAGATACAAGCCTATTTCGCTGTATCACTGCTTATCAGTGTGTTTAAACATCTATATATATATATATAGGAGGCTGATAAAGGAATTTGAAAGGCAAAAAAATAATATTAATGATACCTAATGTATATTTTGTCCTTTTGACCAAACGAGAAATAAAAAAAATAAGTGTTGCTTTTTTAAATGGGGTTATTTCTCGTTGAGATAAGACATGGGCGTGTCCGAAAATCATGATTTTTATAATCCTTCTCATAATTCTTGTATTTGGTCAGAACTGCCGACTAATATTCAATAAATACTATTCATCTTATTATTAATATTATTAATTTTCTTGTGTTTTTATCTATCGAATTTCTATCATCGGCTTGCTATATCTACATATAAGAAGCATAAACAAATCTTCCGATATATATATATATATATATATATATATATGTGTGTGTGTGTGTGTGTGTGTGTGTGTGTGTGATTTATATATATTCTTACTGAACAGCTGCTAAACTAGAGAAAAGATGTTTTCATGGAATGTTTCTGTCATAAAATAAAACTTTAATCTGGCATTTTGTAAACCCGATTATGTTTTATAGGCTCTGGAGACAAACCTTCCTCTTTCCAGTCGATAAGTGTCTCAATATTGAACCGTTATTTGAGGTATTTTCACGCTTTAGATAATCCATATTCATTTCGGACACAAAGGAACAATGCATAAACCATTCTGCATATTCGATTTCTTTGATGCCTGATACTGAGAAAAGAAATCTCTGTTAAATATGATTTTTTGTAATTATATTTGAAAATATTTTCTCGTCTTAGTCTGAAATAAATCAAATTGTCTGTAAAATGTTTTTTTAATACAGTTATTCCAATTTTACGAAAACAACTAGCCACGCCTTCATAGTTTTACATTTTCCACTGACACGAAGTGGAAAGAATATATTTGATCAACTGATAAGACTGTCTCAAGTAAATCTTACACATTTATATGTAGACAAATCGTGCATGCATTGAATATTGTTGCTATTGGGTATGTTGCTTCTAGAAGCACAGTGCTGTGCTAAAATATTAGAAAAATAACTATTTTATCTTATAAAAGAACTATAGGCATCAAAATAAAGTTTAAAATCACCTCTGGCCTAACACTAAAGTATTAGGACAGGGGTGATTTTCCAAAAAAGAACTCACTGAAATTCAAATACAGGGTGAAAAACCAAATAAATTGCTAATAAATATTGATTATTTAAAACTAGGTGGCCTGCCTGTTGAACTCGCTCCCATATTCTTGCTCTCCTGACGGCTACAACCACCAGGAATTTAAATGCAATATCAATACCCATCTCTTAACCACTTGACGCTAGTTCTTTCTACACCACCCTGTATATCCTTGCCTTTCCTTTGCAATTGTCATCGCACCTCTTTTCCCATTCTTCTCTTACTCCTTTCTAACTGGTTCGTATTTCTCTTTACTCTCATCCTATCTAGTCTTTTTACTCCTATGTAACCCCCTAATCTTTTTACTCTTATGTAGCCCCCTAATCTTTTTACTCTTATGTAACGCCCTAATCTTTTTACTCTTATGTAGCCCCCTAATCTTTTTACTCTTATGTAGCCCCCTAATCTTTTTACTCTTATGTATCCCCCTAATCTTTTTACACTTATGTAGCCCCCTAATCTTTTTACTCCAATGTAACCCCCTAATCTTTTTACTCTTATGTAGCCCCCTCTTTTTAACTCTTATGTAGCCCCCTAATCTTTTTACTCTTATGTAGCCCCCTAATCTTTTTTCCTCCTATGTAACCCCCTAATCTTTTTACTCTTATGTAGCCCTCTAATCTTTTTACTCCTATGTAACCCCCTAATCTTTTTACTCTTATGTATCCCCCTAATCTTTTTTCCTCCTATGTAACCCCCTAATCTTTTTACTCTTATGTAGCCCCTAATCTTTTTACTCTTATGTAGCCCCCTAATCTTTTTACACTTATGTAGCCCCCTAATCTTTTTACTCTTATGTATCCCCCTAATCTTTTTACTCTTATGTAGCCCCCTAATCTTTTTACTCTTATGTAGCCCCCTAATCTTTTTACACTTATGTAGCCCCCTAATCTTTTTACACTTATGTAGCCCCCTAATCTTTTTACACTTATGTAGCCCCCTAATCTTTTTTCCTCCTATGTAACCCCCTAATCTTTTTACTCTTATGTAGCCCCCTAATCTTTTTACTCCTATGTAACCCCCTAATCTTTTTACTCTTATGCAGCCCCCTAATCTTTTTACACTTATGTAGCCCCCTAATCTTTTTACTCTTATGTAGCCCCCTAATCTTTTTACACTTATGTAGCCCCCTAATCTTTTTACTCTTATGTAGCCCCCTAATCGTTTTTCCTCCTATGTAACCCCCTAATCTTTTTACTCTTATGTAGCCCCCTAATCTTTTTACTCCTATGTAACCCCCTAATCTTTTTACTCTTATGTATCCCCCTAATCTTTTTACTCTTATGCAGCCCCCTAATCTTTTTACTCTTATGTAACGCCCTAATCTTTTTACTCTTATGTAGCCCCCTAATCTTTTTACTCTTATGTATCCCCCTAATCTTTTTACTCTTATGTAGCCCCCTAATCTTTTTACCATTATGTAGCCCCCTAATCTTTTTACACTTATGTAGCCCCCTAATCTTTTTACTCCTATATAACCCCCTAATCTTTTTACTCCTATGTAACCCCCTAATCTTTTTACTCCTATGTAACCCCCTTATCTTTTTACTCTTATGTAGCCCCCTAATCTTTTTACACTTATGTAGCCCCCTAATCTTTTTACTCTTATGCAGCCCTCTAATCTTTTTACTCTTATGTAGCCCCCTGATCTTTTTACCCTTATGTAGTCCCCTAATCTTTTTACTCTTATGTAACCCCTTAATCTTTTTACTCTTATGTATCCCCCTAATCTTTTTACTCTTATGCAGCCCCCTAATCTTTTTACACTTATGTAGCCCCCTAATCTTTTTACCATTATGTAGCCCCCTAATCTTTTTACACTTATGTAGCCCCCTAATCTTTTTACTCCTATATAACCCCCTAATCTTTTTACTCCTATGTAACCCCCTAATCTTTTTACACTTATGTAGCCCCCTAATCTTTTTACTCTTATGTAACCCCTTAATCTTTTTACTCCTATGTAACCCCCTTATCTTTTTACTCTTATGTAGTCCCCTAATCTTTTTACACTTATGTAGCCCCCTAAACTTTTTACTCTTATGCAGCCCTCTAATCTTTTTACTCTTATGCAGCCCCCTTATCTTTTTACCCTTATGTAGCCCCTAATCTTTTTACACTTATGTAGCCCCCTAATCTTTTTACTCTTATGTAGCCCCCTAATCTTTTTACACTTATGTAGCCCCCTAATCTTTTTACTCCTATGTAGCCCCCTAATCTTTTTACCATTATGTAGCCCCCTAATCTTTTTACACTTATGTAGCCCCCTAATCTTTTTACTCCTATATAACCCCCTAATCTTTTTACTCCTATGTAACCCCCTAATCTTTTTACTCTTATGTAACCCCCTAATCTTTTTACTCCTATGTAACCCCCTTATCTTTTTACTCTTATGTAACCCCCTAATCTTTTTACACTTATGTAGCCCCCTAATCTTTTTACTCTTATGCAGCCCTCTAATCTTTTTACTCTTATGCAGCCCCTAATCTTTTTACACTTATGTAGCCCCTAATCTTTTTACATTTATGTAGCTCCCTAATCTTTTTACTCTTATGTAACGCCCTAATCTTTTTACTCTTATGTAGCCCCCTTATCTTTTTACTCTTATGTAGCCCCCTAATCTTTTTACTCTTATGCAGCCCCCTTATCTTTTTACTCTTATGTAGCCCCTAATCTTTTTACTCTTATGTAACGCCCTAATCTTTTTACTCTTATGTAGCCCCCTAATCTTTTTACTCTTATGTAGCCCCCTGATCTTTTTACCCTTATGTAGTCCCCTAATCTTTTTACACTTATGTAGCCCCTAATCTTTTTACTCTTATGTAACGCCCTAATCTTTTTACTCTTATGTAGCCCCCTAATCTTTTTACACTTATGTAGCCCCCTAATCTTTTTACTCTTATGTAGCCCCCTAATCTTTTTTCCTCCTATGTAACCCCCTAATCTTTTTACTCTTATGTAGCCCCCTAATCTTTTTACTCCTATGTAACCCCCTAATCTTTTTACTCTTATGTATCCCCCTAATCTTTTTACTCTTATGCAGCCCCCTAATCTTTTTACACTTATGTAGCCCCCTAATCTTTTTACTCTTATGTAGCCCCCTAATCTTTTTACACTTATGTAGCCCCCTAATCTTTTTACCATTATGTAGCCCCCTAATCTTTTTACACTTATGTAGCCCCCTAATCTTTTTACACTTATGTAGCCCCATAATCTTTTTACTCTTATGTAGCCCCCTAATCTTTTTACTCCTATGTAACCCCCTAATCTTTTTACTCTTATGTATCCCCCTAATCTTTTTACTCTTATGCAGCCCCCTAATCTTTTTACACTTATGTAGCCCCCTAATCTTTTTACTCTTATTTAGCCCCCTAATCTTTTTACCATTATGTAGCCCCCTAATCTTTTTACACTTATGTAGCCCCCTAATCTTTTTACACTTATGTAGCCCCCTAATCTTTTTACTCTTATGTAGCCCCCTAATCTTTTTACTCCTATGTAACCCCCTAATCTTTTTACTCTTATGTATCCCCCTAATCTTTTTACTCTTATGCAGCCCCCTAATCTTTTTACACTTATGTAGCCCCCTAATCTTTTAAATTCTTATGTAGCCCCCTAATCTTTTTACACTTATGTAGCCCCCTAATCTTTTTACTCTTATTTAGCCCCCTAATCTTTTTACCATTATGTAGCCCCCTAATCTTTTTACCCCTATGTAGTCCCTAATCTTTTTACACTTATGTAGCCCCATAATCTTTTTACTCTTATGCAGCCCCCTAATCTTTTTACACTTATGTAGCCCCCTAATCTTTTTACTCTTATTTAGCTCCCTAATCTTTTTACCATTATGTAGCCTCCTTAATCTTTTTACACTTATGTAGCCCCCTAATCTTTTTACTCCTATATAACCCCCTAATCTTTTTACTCCTATCTAACCCCCTTATCTTTTACTCTATGTAGCCCTCAATCTTTTTACACTTATGTAGCCCCCTAATCTTTTTACTCTTATGCAGCCCCCTTATCTTTTTACCCTTATGTAGTCCCCTAATCTTTTTACACTTATGTAGCCCCATAATTTTTTTACACTTATGTAGCTCTAATCTTTTTACTCTATGCAGCCCCCTAATCTTTTTACTCTTATGCAGCCCCCTAATCTTTTTACTCTTATGCAGCCCCCTAATCCTTTTACTCTTATGCAGCCCCCTAATCTTTTACTCTTATGCAGCCCCCTAATCTTTTTACTCTTATGCAGCCCCCTTATCTTTTTACCCTTATGTAGTCCCCTAATCTTTTTACACTTATGTAGCTCCCTAATCTTTTTACTCTTATGCAGCCCCCTAATCTTTTACTCTTATGCAGCCCCTAATCTTTTTACTCTTATGCAGCCCCCTAATCTTTTTACTCATGTAGCCCCTAATCTTTTTACACTTATGTAGCTCCCTAATCTTTTTACTCTTATGCAGCCCCCTAATCTTTTTACTCTTATGCAGCCCCCTAATCTTTTACTCTTATGCAGCCCCCTAATCTTTTACTCTTATGTAGCCCTCCTAATCTTTTAAGACTTATGTAGCTCCTTAATCTTTTTACTCTTATGCAGCCCCCTAATCTTTTTACTCTTATGTAGCCCCCTAATCCTTTTACTCTTATGCAGCCCCTTAATCTTTTTACTCTTAAGTAGCCCCCTAATCTTTTACTCTTATGCAGCCCCCTAATCTTTTTACTCTTATGCAGCCCCCTAATCTTTTACTCTTATGTAGCCCTAATCTTTTTACACTTATGTAGCTCCTTAATCTTTTTACTCTTATGCAGCCCCCTAATCTTTTTACTCTTATGTAGCCCCCTAATCTTTTTTACTCTATGCAGCCCCTTACTCTTATGTAGCCCCTAATCTTTTTACACTTATGTAGCTCCCTAATCTTTTTACTCTTATGCAGCCCCCTAATCTTTTTACTTCCTATGCAGCCCCCTAATCTTTTTACTCTTATGCAGCCCCCTAATCTTTTTACTCTTATGCAGCCCTAATCTTTTTACTCTTATGTAGCCCCCTAATCTTTTACTCTTATGCAGCCCCCTTATCTTTTACCCTTATGTAGTCCCCTAATCTTTTTACACTTATGTAGCTCCCTAATCTTTTTACTCTTATGCAGCCCCCTAATCTTTTTACTCTTATGCAGCCCCCTAATCTTTTTACTCTTATGCAGCCCCCTAATCTTTTACTCTTATGTAGCCCCCTAATCTTTTTACTCTTATGCAGCCCCTTATCTTTTTTACCCTTATGCAGCCTCTTAATCTTTTTACACTTATGTAGCTCCCTAATCTTTTTACTCTTATGCAGCCCCCTAATCTTTTACTCTTATGCAGCCCCCTAATCTTTTACTCTTATGCAGCCCCCTAATCTTTTACTCTTATGTAGCCCCCTAATCTTTTTACTCTTATGCAGCCCCCTTATCTTTTTACCCTTATGTAGTCCCCTAATCTTTTTTACACTTATGTAGCCCCATAATCTTTTTACACTTATGTAGCCCCCTAATCTTTTTACTCTTATGCAGCCCCCTAATCTTTTTACACTTATGCAGCCCCCTAATCTTTTTACTCTTATGCAGCCCCCTAATCTTTTTACTCTTATGCAGCCCCCTAATCTTTTTACACTTATGTAGCCCCCTAATCTTTTTACTCTTATGCAGCCCCCTAATCTTTTTACTCTTATGCAGCCCCCTAATCTTTTTACACTTATGTAGCACCCTAATCTTTTTACTCTTATGTAGCCCCCTAATCTTTTTACTCTTATGCAGCCCCCTAATCTTTTTACTCTTATGCAGCCCCCTAATCCTTTTACTCTTATGCAGCCCCTAATCTTTTTACCCTTATGTAGCCCCCTAATCTTTTTACACTTATGTAGCCCCTAATCTTTTTACTCTTATGTATCCCCCTAATCTTTTTACCCTTATGTAGCCCCCTAATCTTTTTACTATTATGTAGCCCCCTAATCTTTTTACTCTTATGCAGCCGCCTAATCTTTTTATTCTTATGTTGCCCCCTGCATATCAGTGGAGTTACCACCTTGCTTGGAATGATACCATTAAAAAAACAAAAAGAAATGTATTAAAAAGTAGTTATATTTAATTTTTCCTATTTTCTATTAAACAAGTTATTTTGAAACTACTCTATTGAACATCTATGGGATATTTTGGATAAAAAAATTGATAAATCAAATGTTACTTCGCAAGACACACTTTGGGAACAAATACAAGCTGCTTGGAAGGAGATATCATTAGATACATTGAAGAAGCTTGGGATGTCAATGCCTGGCAGAATGAAGGCTGTGATCAAAGCAAAAGGCTATTATACTAAATATTAAATTTATTTTGTAACAAGTATTTTTGCTTGTTGAAGCATTTGTTAAGTAAATAAAATAAAATTACTTTAATTAAATTGTTTATTTTCTGTCAATATGCCTCATAAAATATAAAATATAAAATTATTCTTGTCCTAATAGCTTTGCACAAAACTGTATGTCGTGAGATTCTTGACAAAATCAAACATCTGCAATTTTATCGACCCTGACCTGGCATCTCGGTTTCAGTAACTTTCAGAAAACAGTAATGTATCCTCTCTGTGTATATCTATAAATATTTTCATGGCAGTCGTTTTGATAAATTTACTTTTTGGTGCCGCGACTTTAACCGCAGTAAAAGATTAACACATTGGTCTTATAATTTTAACACGGAAAATACTTGCGGCAACTCTAAGTTTCGTCCTTATAGTTTTTTCTCACACACTTCTCATTTGCGAAATTCAATTCCGGTTTTCTACTTTCCTGTCAATTATTATTTTCAAATATTTAAATGGACCGTTAATCGACATTTTATGCCTCCCTTAAACCTGTTCCTTTAATGTTTTCTTGAATTGTTTCACTCTCATTAATTCTTTCTATCTGGTCTTTACCTGACGCCACACTCAAGCAGAATATGATGCATTTTTTTTTAATGTGGGGTCCCCATATAAATATATATACACATTCACCTAGGCAAAAATTGCCAGTACTCTCGACAACTGTCAAAATGACGTCGATATACCTACCTAATACAGGAATGGGATGTTCTTAAATACGTGGACACTGTTGGAATAAAGAACAGAGAAGAGTGATTATACTGACTAGTAGTTGACTAGCAATGTATCTACTTCATGCAGTGCCCAAGTCTCGTACTTGCTGATATACTATTATTTCAAACCTCCGTGTTGGTCACTACTTTCAGAGTTATAACACACTGTTTTTGCGACTCTTAGTGCAGTTATCGGGGTTCTTTTTCTGCGGGTGTGTACGTATAGTTCCTGTTTTAATAAATTAAGCAAACCGCCTAACCCCACTAATCGCCTTCTACTTTTATTATTATAGTTCTAAAGACTCTAATCAGGTCCGAATTGTTTAAGCTTTTCACCTCGCAGTGTCTTTCTTTCAGGCAGGCAATATGGTTTTCGCATCTTTAAATCAAGTACTTGGAAAATCTGATACTCACAGGGCGGCTAGAGGGAATGAGGGACAGAGGAAAGTAGCATGTTGGTTGGCTGTTATTTTGGCATACCAACCTCGGCGGGTCATTTATTGCCGACTAAATTTTATTTATTGCTGGTAATACCTTTTTCTTTCAACAATTTATTGTTGTTTTTTTTTATATGTTTTGTGTCTAGTAATACTTTTTTTCTTTTCGAATATCAAGATTCATTGGGAATGTTTTAAGGACAGGGTACCCAAGTTCTAACCTTGTTATTTAACCCATAACTGGAGAGAAGGGACGGATTAATATATTTCTCAAGAGTACCAGTGCTTAAGTGAATGCAGGATATCCAACTGGAATTCGAACTCGGCTTACCGATTTCTCCTTTCGAGCCGATATCCACTGCACCACAACACACATCCGTCACTGAACACTTACAGCACCTGGTATTCCCAAGCGGTCACCCATCTAAGTACTAACCAGACTCAACGTTGCTTAACTTCGATGATCGAGCGAGAACCGGTGTATTCAACGTGATAGGCCGTAAGCCGAAAGCAGCAGGTGACAGACCTAATGATCATAAACAGAGTTTGGGAGAAATAGCAGAACGACAAAACTTATTAAGGAACAGGAAGATGTGTAGGGCCATGATCGCCTACACCCTGAAGAGACACGGGAAAAAAATCAAGTGCTAATGTGTTAGCATTTATTTTTGAAAGAATCTGTCAGGTTTGAGATGAGAATATTTCATATCGAGCTTTTACATACGATATCTCGAGGAAACTTGTCAGCGTTTGGCATGCTGATGCTATTCACAAATTGAAAGGTAATGGTTTTTCCGTGCAATTATCAAATCGCGAATTGTAAGTTATCTTGAACGGCTACTCTTCTAGGTAATTTTGCATTAATGCAAGTGTTCCCCATATATTTATCCTTAAAATACGTTATTCCCAGTTTTCATCAACCATCTTCTCAAATTTCTATCTATGCAGATGTCAAATCTATTTACTCCTGCTGTAATAGTGAGTTTGATCAAATGGTAATTTTTTTTTCGAAGGCCTTTACCCCTTCAAATCTTTCCAATACATCCTTAATTCCGTGCAAATGAATATGCTGAACTCAAATCGATAATTGTTTATAGAAGAAACGTACCTTTTTTTCATGTAATCAATCAGAAATAAATCGGACTTTATCTCACCACTTACCACCGTTCTTATTTCTGATTCGCCGCTGAATGACCTGAGGCGAATAACCGCTTGAATGACCTGAATTCGTTTTGTTTACTTCCTTTGGCATCAATTACTCCGCGATTTGTTGTGTTTCGGAACTCATTTTCCGTGCATTAATCGCAAAATGGAAGTAAAAAGACCGAAAAATCATAAAACTACACGTGAATTCAGTCTGCAGTGAATAACATTTTTGAACAATGGTTACGGGGTGAGAGAAACAGTGACAAGAAGTTCCATATTTTTCTGATCGATAAAATGAAAAAAAGGTATGTTTCTTCAATAAACAATTACCGATTTGAATTCAGCATATACATTTGCACGGGAATAGGGTTGTTTTGGAAAGATTTGAAGGGGTAAAGGGCTTCGGGTAACAAAATAAAAAATTACCGATCAAATTGGGAGCTGATTTTAAAAAATGATCTACAATCTGTCATTAACTTGGGAAAGGATTTCCTTGTTAATTTTAAAGTCCCCACGACGAAACTGCCTTCGTTAAATCGTAAAGAAACGTATTTGCTTTCCATAAGAACGGCTGATGTTGATCTCCAGAAGAATGACGTATTGCTTTTTCTATGTCTAGCTTTTTTCACTGAGATAAAATGGAAAAATTACATCAAATTTCTTGATCTGCTGACAGGAAAATTGGTTCATTCTGTCGTGATAGGAAATTTTTCACGTCAGAATCATTTTTATATATTTATGAGTCTATCATTCATCTATGTATTGAATACGACTGTCACATGTGCTTTGGTTTTTCTGCTATGCTTTTCGGGATTCATTTATTGTTCCCTCCTCGTAATATATTTTATTTTTTGCATATTCTTTCACATTTAGTAACCCCTTAACTCTTAGGGACCTTTTTTTGATGAAATGTTGTTAAAAAATATATCGTACAATAATGTATGTCTATCAGTACTTACAGGTCTTTCCTACAAATTGAAATAACTGTATAAAAAGTCAACTTTATTAAAAAGAAAAATAACAATATCTAATAAAAGAGTTAATCACTGTTCCTATAATCACTGTTCCTATAATCACTGTTCGGTGTTATCCAGTAGCCTAAAGCAAGCCTGCTTTCTTCACCACAAGGATGTTGCCACGATAGTTGAACGTCTTTTCTCCTAAGCTAAGGCCTCAGACGCATATTTCGAACGCTTTGTTTAACTTTATTTCTTTTCTATTGAATATATTGAAATAGCACAGACTGTTGTTTTTCTGTTTTCTGTTTTTTCTGTTTTCTTTTTGTTATTTTGTTTTTCATTAAAAATGGTGGCTAGCCAATTTTGTACATTTTTTTAAGTTTCCTATTTTAAACGTAGACCTGTGATTAAACCATCTGGTCTTAAAAGTATCTTCGGTTGATCCCAAATATGTTTTGTTTTGACCATTTAAGTCATGGACTTTTGCCTTTTAATCGACTTCTTTTGTATTACAAAGTCGTTAAAGTGCGCATTTATTTTTGTCCCTGCAGTTGCATTCATTATTAGTTAAATAAAGAATGCAACTGCAGTGACTGAAATGGTCATAACAAATCTTATTTGTGAACAACACAATAATGGTTTCTACGAACCTTATCTAAAAAGAAATGACACCCCTAACTTTATTAATGCCAATTCCAACCATCCTAACAGTAATATAACGCAAATACCAACAGTGTTAATACTAGAATTAACCGTTTATATCCCAACCTCAAAGTATTCAATAAAAATTAAAAATTAGATAATAAAGCCCTCCAAGAAAGCTGTTTCAAGAATAGATTAATATATGAAAAACCAGTTGTTAGTTCTGAACGATATAGTGCGAGAAAAAGAAGTAGAAAATTAAGTAATATGGTTTAAGTCTACTTTCTGTAGACTATCTAATATCAGTATAGGAATATATTTTCAATATTTATAAGCAGTATTTACGTACCAAAAATCTACTACACAAAATCTTTAATAAAAATAATCTTATAATTAGTTATTTCTGCGCACATAATACGGAGAATATTATAAATTCCCATAATAAAATATTAAAGAATTTAAATAGAGCTGAAACTAAAACTGATATTTTACCATCTTGCAATTGTAGGTTCCTGAACAACTGTCAGGTGGATGGCAAATTTAGGTCTTCTCAAGTAATCTACCAAGTTCATTTCTCACCCATGAATTACTAAAAGATTTATCAACTTTTCACTGGGATTGCGACCGGAGAATTTAAACAGTGATATTACTCTCTCAAGCACTCTTTTTCTAACCCTAATCTAATATTTCAGACGTCCCTTTTCCGAAATTTTAGGATATGAAAGAAGATGGACTCAGCCTAATAGTGAATTAGATAAGTCCTTTACGACAGATGCAATCTACGTTTAGTTGAAAAAATTTAAATAAAACAAATATCTTAAGCAAAAGCTGCTTTTAAACCTAGGAACGAATTCAAAAGCAAATGTTGTCATCAGTCAAAACTTTTAAATTTTACACATTAAATTTAGGTATTAACCCCTGTAAAAGCAATCCAGTTTTAATTTTTTGTTTCGACAGTTGTTTTCTTTACTTCATATTTATTGTGGATTTCATTACAAGAATATATATGTTAATCTCTTCTGACCCCACCTTTTTTGGTCTTATCGTTTAATATTAGTAGGTGCCTTAATTTTCCCTTAATTATATTAATCTCTTATCCATTTCCTGTAATAATTTTTACTATTTTTTAGCCTTTTACTGTTAAACAACTAAAATAAGACTTCCTGTTTATAAAGATTTCTTTCAATCCAGTTCCAGGTTTTTGCACGCCTGTTTTTTAGGGATATATGCAGGTACATTTTACCTATTTTTCACATTTAGTTTAGTTATTCGTTGTCATTCCTAATTTTAATTTATTTGAATTATTTTAACTTCATTTTTTGATGAATTTAATTATACTAACAATTAATATTAATAGGATTTCTTTGGGATTTTACTATTAAGCTGGTTCCTTTTTTATTTAGACACACACACACACACACATACACACACACACACATATATGTATATATATATATATATATATATATATATATATATACACACAGCTTTTAAAATTATTATCGAGGTGCCATTTTTCACTTCTTTTTAGAAACTGCCCGTCAGAATTTAACATTTTCGCAGTATAATGGAAATAGCTATATGCACAAGCTGTATAAGAACTGTATTGTTCTGCGCAACAGGAAGCAGACGGTAGCCATTTGCAATATTAACGCGATACAGAAGTTTTTCACATTATGAAAAAGTGTTGTAATCGTGCAATTATGGGTGGCAAATGTGACTTGACCCCTTCTGAGAAAGATATTATAACATCTGAACTTTCCAAAGAAATATCTATATTAGAATTATCCGAAATAATTGGAAATATGACTAAATTACAATTACTTGTTGCAACTTCTACGAAGAGAGGCAGTAAGGGTCACTCATAGGCTATTTCCCGACGTTCTTTGTTACGAATAAAACGTGAAGCTGGAAATAACCCAGGCCTGATAAGTGGAGCACTTTTCAGGAGTATTAGAGAAGCAATATAATCCAGAAGTACTCGCTGAAAAAGGTCAAAACATCAGTGATACCAGTGACAAATCCTTCATTGAAAAAGTACACACATTGAAATTAGCAAAGGAGAATATGAAGAGTGATTTCTCGAAAGTTCTGTTCACACATGAAAGTTGTGTAACACTTGATGGCCCTGGTGGTTAGTGAAAAGATGGGGTCGTAAATCGACCATATTGTCATCAACGCCTAACACGCCAACAAAAGAGTAAAAAGTATTCTGATTTGGGCTGGAATTATTGGAAGTATCATGGTAGGTCCGCAGACAGTGAACTGAAGGCACAAAAATAACCGCAGATACTTATATGGCATTGCTAAATAAGCACCCGGAATCTGGCCTAAAAACAGCTAATAATCCTTTTCCGGGGAACTATTGTATTTATGCAAGATAATGTTTTTTTCTAAGTCAGCGCATAAAACTACGGAACACCTGCAAAAATAAGGCTTCTCAGAACTTCGGAAAATGAACTAAACGACTGATTCTCCAGACTTAAACCCAATTAAAAACTAGTAGAGCATTCTGAAGTGACATGTTTATGAGAATGGACGCCAATTTTGAAGCAAGGAAGACTTATGACAGGAAATAGTCGACGTATCATGTGACACTATCTCCCGCGGGTATACTTTTTTTTTTGGTTTAATACAGCGGAGAGAGAGAGAAATTAATATTAGTAGTATTATTGGCTGTGCTTTATTGTAATTCGCGATGTGAGCTTATGAAATAAAACTATTTTAATACTATCATATACTTGTAAAATCCGGGGAATAGAAAAATTAACTATTTTAATACTATCATGTACTTCTACTTAGCCGCCTCAAATTCGGCAAATTCTGTTAAGCTTTGATAAGGACCCGAAAGAACTTTGTTGTTTTAAAAGTTGCATAGAGAATTGACAGCTCTGGTTATAGAAAATATGTGAAAAGACTTTAAAAGAAAATTGAAAAGCTCGGATATTTTTAACGAAACTTGGAAAAGGCATTTGTATTTAAACATTGAAAGCTCTGATGTTTTTAAACGTTCAGACATTTGTACTTTCCGTTTTTGTAATTAATATTATTATTTTGTAATTTTATTATTACAAGGACTTTATTTGTAACTCTCCAGGCGTCTTTGACCTTATACATTTATTTGATTTTGTTTTGTTTTGTTTTTGCTGTGTTTATTTTTAACCATAAGTGTAGACAAGTGTCCAGTCTGGACCTGGTGGAAAGATGGCCGCTAGATTTGCACAACGCGAATTTCTGAGATCAAATTACAGCGTGGGCAGTGGGCCAGATGGCCAATAACAAATATATATATATATATATATATATATATATATATCAAGAAGATAGTCTTGTGGGAACTGACGGTCCCCTGGGAAGAAAACGCAGAGGAAGCTCATGAAAGGAAATATGGCGAACTGCTGGAGAGTTGCAGGGTTAAAGGCTGGAGGGCTAGCTGCACTCCTATAGAAGTGGGGACTAGAGGATTTGCAGCAAGGTCCTTATGCAAAGCCTTAACAGATATTGGGATAGTGGGAGTAAAAAAAAGAAAAGCACTCAAGTCCATAATCGAAATAGCGGAAAGAACAGCTAATAAATAGCCGACAAGGATAAACCACCGGCGCCACGTCGTATTTAATGATTGAAAGCTCTGATATTTTTAAGCGAATCCTCTCTCCGTTGTAAACAGGCGTTCGGACAATTGTAATTTCCGTTTTTTTAATTATTTAATTTTTTTTTTTTGTTATAAAGACTTTATTCACAACTCTCCGGGCGTCTTCGACCTTATTCATTATTAATTTTTTTTTTTTTTTGGTGCCGTGTTTATTTTTAACCACAAGTGTCCACCAGTTTCTGATCTGGTTTTGGTAGAAAGACGCCTACTGAAATTGCACAAGGCGACCTCTGAGATCAATTGACAACGTGGCCAGAGGCACGTTGTTGCAATAGACGTCTTGAAAACCAGCTTTAGTGACGACATCATCGGACGAGACCATCACGACCAGCAACAGAGACCAAACCAACCGGCCAGCCGGGTGGCAGTGTCACAATTGGTGACGTCACGAGCGTCTACGAGAACAAGCGTCACATCGAGCCAGTCCCGGGTATAAGGTGCCACATCACGTAAAATTACATCAGAGGAGATCCAGAAATTGACATTCGATGGATCAGCGCCTTTTCCAGACCATTTTAAAAAAAGGATCGCCTTTATCATATTAACAATTTTTTATTTTTTTATTTTTTTATTTCGATTTAATGTCATTTTAGTTACTACATATATCCATAAAAATCTGCAAGTGAAGCAATTAAAGTATTATTTTTCTTGCTAATAATTTGACAAACTAATAATTTATGTAAATTAGGTGAATGACCCTAACTACTGTTCCTTTTTTTTTAGCCTCACCTTATTGAGGGAGTCGGTGTCTATGCATGTTTTCATCATTCTCTGATAATTTCGTTAAATTTCAACCAGTAGATTTAAAATAGGATAGAAAAGTGTCAGTACGTTACTAATTTGAAACGCAGTAGATAGATAGATAGATAGATAGATAGATAGATAGATAGATAGATAGATAGATAGATAGATAGATAGATAGATAGATAGATAATGAGCTGACTGAGATAGATAGATAGAATAGATAGATGGTTGTCAAAAAAATGGATATTGACCAAGAATATTTTCAAATATAAAATTGTAAAACCTGGTGAAAAAAAATTAATGGTTCGAATGGAGATCCCAGCATGCACTTGTCAAAGAGGCTTACCTATTCTCGCCTCTATTAAACGTTTTTGTCACCAAATCATTCTTGTTTTAATATTTATTCAAAGAACCCACTAGAAGACTTCTTATTGTTGAAATGAAAACTTTTGGTTGTTTTGTTTTTTTTTTTCCTATTTTTCTTTTTCGTTATTTTTTTTTTTTCACTTTTCTATGCCATCATTTTTCTTTTTGTTTTCCTTCATTGTTTTAAATATTCTTTTATCTTTTTGCACATTAATCTATTATTTCTCAACATTACATTTAATGGTAATCGTTTCTTGTGTGGGAAACAGGGAGTTTTTGAGGACTGAAGCTTTTCCAAGAAAGTGAATATTGGCCAAGAATACTTATAAATATAAAAATGCAAAACCAAGTATGAAAAATTGGAAAAGGGATGTTCTCCCCATCATTCTGCGAGAATCCGCGTCTTCGGTGATTAAATTTCCCACCATGACATGAGACTAAAACATTCTAAAAGTATTGATGCTACCGGTATTAAGACATTTTTTTTTCTATTTCCCAATCTCTAATTCAAATCGTGGATTTCCCTACTCGTTTTCCCTTGCAGAACCAAGAAACAGGTTTCTCTACTTTAATTATTTCTTACCTTCTTTCATAGCTCTTGGTAACTCTAATTACGCTGTGGCAGCTACTGTTATTTTGTTTCAGTCATCTATTAAAGAGGCATTCCTTATCCATAGAACCTCTTTCCGTTATAAGCTTTGATAATTAGACTTACTCCAAGATTTACTTCGTGACAAATTCCCAATTAAAAATTGCACCACTGAGATTCCTTCTTGTGTCAAAGCTACCATAGGCCCTTTTATCCCTTCTCTGAAACATCAATTGAAATCTCAATTCTTTCCATGCTTCACGCCAGCATTCTCAGAGACCACTATTTTCGGTTATACCAATGTGACATCTCTGAACATAATAGGTGCCTATTTGTTCTTGCTTGTAATAAATATAAGCGAATCCTCAAAGAAGCTGTTTGCCGAGGGGCACCGCATAGCCTTTAACCACTTTGAATCATGTGTCTTTTCTATAAATACTTTCTTGGTAATTGTGCAGATGAGTGCTTTGCTACCTATACTTTATTAATTCAAGCCCAATACTAGACTGGCGTTGAGGTCTCATCAATTTAGTTGAGCTGGCTAGAAATAGCCGTAAGTTATATGCTTAGTTTCTTTTTCCACAATTCTTGTCTGTGGAACTCTCTTCCAGCTTCATGTTTTCAGTGAACTTTAATTTTGCAAATAATTGAATACGATGTCAATTTCTGTCTACCGATTGTGTTTTTATCGTTCTGCTTTATATTAAACTAGCAGTATAACCCGGCGTTGCTCGGGTGTAATGAAAGCTTTAAAACTAATTCATGGTCCTGGAGCTCAGACTCTTTGGACGTTGGTACGAAAGACTAAAAAGCAATAGTTGTTTCCAGTTAAAGCGAAACCGTAGACTGAAAGAAAAATGAATGGATCTAAGTCAAATTTTGATTTCCTGGTATCGATATCAAATTTTCTGCACTATTGTAAGAACTGCAACCTTGAAACTTCTGAATATCGTTTCTTATGTCTTTGTCTATGAGTGTATCAAATTTGATTAAAATCGGACCACTTCTTCAATAACACGATTTTTTTGATTATCCATTTTCGATATTTATCTGGGGTACCTCGACACAAAACCTAGCTAAGAACACTCGCAGACGCTTATAGTACAACTGTGTAAATTTTCAAGAAAATAGGTTCAGGCGTTTCGGAGTCTATAGGTAACGCACACACACACACACACACACACACACACACACACACACACACACACACACACAAAGTTCCATTTATAAATAAGTTTAGATTTCCTGTTCATAATTCTTCCACACTCTTTAACTCTTGCGTCTTAGTGGCTTTACTACCTTGCTGGAGGGTGATATAGATTAAAATAGTGAACGTTTAATCTTCCTATTAATAAGGTTAAAATTGTATTCGCTTGTGTACGTGAAGACACTAAGACTAGTGTACTTCAATTTTTGTTTTTAAATGACACATATTTAGTCGTCAGTATTATATACCTTTCATAGCAATATCTTCCGTAAAAATGATAAAATAATCAAAACGGATATTTATTATTTTCTTGAAATAGCTTCCTTTGCTATCTTCTGCCCCTCATTAAAACATTTATACGAATTTCATTGATGTCTATTTATTCGTTATGCATTCGGTCAACGGTAATAGACTATTTAAAAGTCTTAAAAACTAAAGTTTAAAACTAGGAAAGTAGGTCTCACATCGACTGAAAGAAAAGGAGGTCAGACTACGTTCAAACGTTATTTTGAGCTTCTCCATCAAAATAGGCAAGGAGTCATTTTTGGATATGGTAATCCGTGTCGGTGAAATATAAATTCATTTCGAAGAAAGTAGTTCAATGATTCCATTCCTTGTTTCAATTTAAAACGATTTTATAAAAAATAAATTCTTACTGCGTAAAACTAGAGTGACAAATTGTTTCTTTTGAGTGATGCATTGCAATCTTTTTTTAAAACTTCGATTGGTGGTTTCCTACAATAAGCAATGCGACAAGATCTTTTTTTCAAGTTTATTCATATATGTATACATAGCAGTTCACTCAGCAGAGGTTACATGTGGCACAAAGTACAAATCCAAAATATTGTATATATATATATATATATATATATATATATATATATATGCAAACTTATCACTATACTCGTTTCGAAAAACCCTCCGCGTATCTACGCGGAAGGAAAAAATGGTTGTTAAAAAAGAAAGAGCTAAGCACATGAACATCAGCTAAAGCGATTTGGACCGAGCCAGTACGTAGCTCAAAGAAAAAATCCAAGACGAGTAATCAATAATAAAAAAGCGCTCAATACGTAAGCAGAGCAGAATAAGTAAATTAACCTAGTGAGCCAACAAACCTACCAAGGTTTCACCTAAACGGATCTTCAGGGAAGGTTGGCTCCAAGTGAGTGAAAGAGAATGACAATGAGAAGATTGAAAATGGTGAGTATTGAGGAAAGCGAAAATGTATCAGGATTCAAAAAAACAGAAGATGGCGATTGACACCAAATTTAAATGTTAGCAAATTGTTGTTATCAGAGAATCAATAAGTTGGAAAAGATTCTCACAGGTGTTAAGTGTAAGAAAAATTTTCAAGTAGAATTGGCATTTCTATTTAGATTGTTCAACAGAAAACCGTTGAGGCCTACTTGTCTATCTATTGGCACGGTTAAATTTCTGTAATCTGGGTAAATAAAAACTTATCTGATCAGTTGACATGAGAAATATTTTCAAAACAAGGTGAAGCGACGTCACGTCGGAGGAAAAGGCGTCGGAGTAGAAGAGATGTCTTGTGAGGATCAATTTTATTGAAGATCTTTCTCTGGATTTTGTTTTGACTCTCGAGATCCACAGTAGGATCACCAGACCAGATATGGCAACAGTATTTCCATGCACGGACGAATGATAGATTTAAAAATATGCAAGATGGATTCTGACGAGAAAAATATTGTGGCATAACACAGTGAACTAAGCTTCTTCTCAGCAGACCAAGTAGAATCCAAACTGTAGAAAATGTGAGGCAAAAAAGACGTAGAGTTTTGCTTTCTTGGAGTTCAGAATCAGCCATCTTTGTTGCGATTAAATGAATGAAATTTTATTTTGGATGTGTTAAATTTTACAAGCCATTTCTTGCCCCAGTTAGCCACTGATTAAAGATAATCTTTTAGACTAGTTGCTCTTTTACTAATTTATTGCCATATTTATGACGTTTCGACAGTGCATAAAACCGCTGGTTAAAGTTTGTTTTATTTGTTGTAGTCAGTCAGTTAAGTGCCATACGTGATACACGCTTGGGCGATCATGTCAAGAAAGAGACATGACTGACTGGGCAGAAGATTATCTCGCAGTAAGTTGCCATTGCTTTCTGCGGTAGACTGGTTGTCAGCCACGGTTATAGAACCCGATCTGTCTTATTATTTAACCCATAACTGGAGGGAAGAGACGGATTAATACCTTTCCCATGGGTATTTGCGTGTAAGTGAATGCAAGGAGTTAAACTGGAATTCGAACTCGGCCTCCCGATTTCTCGTTCCGGGCCAATATCCACTGCACCACAACGCACATCCCACCCATTTGTTGTAGATCGAGAGTTTATGCAAAGAACTTCACCTGAATGGATTATTCACTCTTACCTGAGGTAATAGTTTCTTCGTAGCGCAGCCGATCAAGAATATAAACGACAGTTCCGTTTTTCCAGGGAGACGCAGGTTTGAATCGTGCCGGGAAGCCTATATTTTCTTTAAGATTTCACTAATATTCAGATCTGCAAACAAAAATAAATTAATATTGTTTCATAAATAAACGGAGCGTTTACTGAAATACGGGTTTCTACTAAATATAATGTTTTAAGTGATTAAAATCTGTCGGATTAATAAATAAAAAAATCAATACTTCTTTAGAAAATTACTTAACGTTTGAATAGGAACTAAAAAGATAAAAATATTTTGAGAGTCAATGATTAGGAGAATCCTGCTTAAAGGCAATATTTAATATTTCAAATACTTGTATCTACTGAAATAAATGCTTGAAGTGATGAAATCTGTCGGATTAATAAATAAAATATCAATACCTCTTTAAAAAATGTTTCGAAAGAGACATGACTGAGCGAGCAGAAGATTTTCACGCAGTAGGTTGCTATTACTTTCCACGGTAGACTGGTTGCCAGCCAAGGCTATAGAACCCAAACTTTTTATTTAACCCATGACTGGGGGGAATAGACGGATTAATACCTTTTCCAAGAGTAATTGTGCGTAAGTTAATGGAAGAACTTATGCATAAGTTAACTGGAATTCTAACCTAGCTCCCCGAGTACAGGTTCTGAGCCAATATTGAAATATGACAAGATTAATTCGACCTAAAAAATAATATTTTGCCTTTATTAATAATGAGCCTCATTAATTATTGATTGATGAGAAATCTTTCACAATATTAAGAGTACATTTAGGTATATATATATATTTTGAAAAGCTGATATGATGCTCAATGTTTATCTCCAGTTGGCTTAAATAGATATCCTAATTTCGGTTTCACAGTGCTCTATGTTTATCACCAGTTGGCTTAAACAGAGATCCTAATTTCGGTATCACAGTGCTCTATGTTTATCTCCAGTTGGCTTAAATAGATATCCTAATTTCGGTTTCACAGTGCTCTATGTTTATCACCAGTTGGCTTAAACAGAGATCCTAATTTCGGTATCACAGTGCTCTATGTTTATCTCCAGTTGGCTTAAATAGATATCCTAATTTCGGTTTCACAGTGCTCTATGTTTATCTCCAGTTGGCTTAAATAGATATCCTAATTTCGGTTTCACAGTGCTCTATGTTTATCTCCAGTTGGCTTAAATAGATATCCTAATTTCGGTTTCACAGTGCTCTATGTTTATCACCAGTTGGCTTAAACAGAGATCCTAATTTCGGTATCACAGTGCTCTATGTTTATCTCCAGTTGGCTTAAATAGATATCCTAATTTCGGTTTCACAGTGCTCTATGTTTATCTCCAGTTGGCTTAAATAGATATCCTAATTTCGGTTTCACAGTGCTCTATGTTTATCTCCAGTTGGCTTAAATAGATATCCTAATTTCGGTATCACAGTGCTCTATGTTTATCTCCAGTTGGCTTAAATAGATATCCTAATTTCGGTTTCACAGTGCTCTATGTTTATCACCAGTTGGCTTAAACAGAGATCCTAATTTCGGTATCACAGTGCTCTATGTTTATCTCCAATTGGCTTAAATAGATATCCTAATTTCGGTTTCACAGTGCTCTATGTTTATCACCGGTTGGCTTAAACAGAGATCCTAATTTCGGTTTCACAGTGCTCTATGTTTATCTCCAGTTGGCTTAAATAGATATCCTAATTTCGGTTTCACAGTGCTCTATGTTTATCACCAGTTGGCTTAAACAGAGATCCTAATTTCGGTATCACAGTGCTCTATGTTTATCTCCAGTTGGCTTAAATAGATATCCTAATTTCGGTTTCACAGTGCTCTATGTTTATCACCAGTTGGCTTAAACAGAGATCCTAATTTCGGTATCACAGTGCTCTATGTTTATCTCCAGTTGGCTTAAATAGATATCCTAATTTCGGTTTCACAGTGCTCTATGTTTATCTCCAGTTGGCTTAAATAGATATGCTAATTTCGGTATCACAGTGCTCTATGTTTATCTCCAGTTGGCTTAAATAGATATCCTAATTTCGGTTTCACAGTGCTCTATGTTTATCACCAGTTGGCTTAAACAGAGATCCTAATTTGGGTTTTACAGTGCTCTATGTTTACCTCCAGTTGGCTTAAACAGAGATCCTAATTTGGGTTTCACGGTGCTCTATGTTTATCTCCAGTTGGCTTAAACAGAGATCCTAATTTGAGTTTCACAGTGCTCTATGTTTATCTCCAGTTGGGTTAAACAGAGATCCTAATTTCGGTTTCACAGTGCTCTATGTTTACCTCCAGTTGGCTTAAACAGAGATCCTAATTTCGGTTTCACAGTGCTCTATATTTATCTCCAGTTGGCTTAAACAGAGATCCTAATTTGAGTTTCACAGTGCTCTATGTTCATCTCCAGTTGGGTTAAACAGAGATCCTAATTTCGGTTTCACAGTGCTCTATGTTTACCTCCAGTTGGCTTAAACAGAGATCCTCATTTCGGTTTGACAGTGCTCTATGTTTATCTTCAGTTGGCTTAAAAAGAGATCCTCATTTCGGTTTCACAGTGCTCTATGTTTATCACCATTTGGCTTAAACAGAGTTCCTAATTCGGGTTCAAAATGCGCTCAAAATCGTCTACTGACACTGGCAAATAGTGGGAGTAGAGATTATGGTGCCCGTGGTATTACATAATGCGAAATATTATTTTTGTAGGACGTGAGTTTCCTGGAAACTGGCGATCGTTATTAAATGTCTATAGTTTTGTCTTTGTTTTCTTCGTTCATTATTAAGCAGATTAATATTTGATACAACACGAAACTAAAAATACATATCTTTTGAACAGAATTTTAATAAAATAATATATGTAATACTGTATTTATTGCGGGTTGTTTAAAGTCATCAGTTACCCCTGACCTAAGTTGTTTATATGTCTCTGTTACAAATAGAAAGGAGAACCAAACTTTTCATCAAAATATTCACGTTGAAACCAGTCATAGTGAAAGAAATGTTGATCTGCATCCATTAGCGTAGACTCAGTCAATTAAGTGCCATACGTGATACACGCTTTGGGCAATCATTTCTCGAAAGAGACATGACTAACTGGGCATAAGATTATGTCGCAGTAATTTTCCATTGCTTTCTGAGGTAGACTGTTTGCCATCCACGGATATAGAACCGAATATGCCTTGGTATTTGACTAACAGCTAGTTAAGAAAAAGATGTATTCTATTATTACGTAGTAACTACTAGGGGATCAGTTTATTACTTCATTGCAATAGAAAACCGATCCCCCAGTAGAAGCCTAAATCATGATTTCAACTATTATATTCAGACAGTCAGTTAAGTGCCATACGTGATACTCGCTTTGAGTGATCATGTCTTGAAAGAGACATGAGAGACTGGGCAGAAGACTATCTCGCAGTAGTTTGCCATTGCTTTCTGAGGTAGACTCGTTGCCATCCAAGGCTATAAAACCGAATCTGTTCATAACTGGAGGGAAGAGACGGATTAATACCTTTCCCAAGGGTGTTTGTGCGTAAGTGATTGTAAGGAATTCAACTGGATTTCGAACTCGGCACCCTGATTTTTCGTTCCGTGTCGATATCCACTGCAGCACAACGCACATCCTGGCGTAGACTAATCGAGAAAAATGAGAATAGTTTGTGGAGGGGAAGATTTAAGGTGGTAAGAAAATATGAAAAATTGAAAATCGAAGTAAATGATAGAAAGAAATTATAAATAAGAAATTTAACAAAAATATAAATGTAAATGAATTGGTTATCAGACTGGAAAATGAAAAAGATTAGTTGAAAGATGGTCGTTTAAAATATACTAGCAGTATAGCCCGGCGTTGCTCGGGCGTGATGAAAGCTTTAAAAGTAATACATGGCCCTGGATCTCAGACATTTTGGACGTTGGCACAAAAGACTAAAAAGCAATAGTTGTTTCCAGTTAAAGCGAAACCGTAGACTGAAAAAAAAAAAAAGAATGGACGTAAGTCAAATTTTGATTTCCTGGTATCGATATCAAATAAGTTTCTTTCGTCGTAAATTGAATTTTGAAGGCTAAATAAGTCCTCTAAATAAATGGTATCATGTCTGAGACTAAGAACTACAATTATACCTACTTAGAGCCAAACCCGAAGTAAAAACTAAAATAAAAGGGCTGAAAAAAATACAAACATACAAGCAGATAAACAGACACACACACAATCATCTTGCCTTTTATATATATATATTATCGAGTTTCTGCACGATTGTAAGAACTGCAACCTTGAAACTTCTGAATATCGTTTCTTATGTCTTTCTCTATGAGTGTATCAAATTTGATTAAAATCGGACCACTCCTTCTATAACCCGATTTTTTTCGATTATCGATTTGCGATATTTATCGGGGGTATCTCGACACAAAACCTAGCTAAGAACACTCGCAGACGCTTATAGTACAACTGTGTAAATTTTCAAGAAAATCGGTTCAGCCGTTTCGGAGTCTATAGGTAACGGACACACACATACAGACACACACACACAGACAAAGTTCCATTTATAAATAAGTTTAGATTCAAAGGAAATAAAAAAGAAACAGTTTAAATTCTACAAGAGACACTTGCACCACAATTAAACAATTTTAAATATTTTCTCATATCACTGGCACTACAGTTAACAGAAAATGTCAAAACGTTGTATTCCAGTTTGTTATACATATTTTTCGTAATGTGATTCCTCTGTGGAAATCAAAAGAAAAATTGTGAAATGATTAAAATGTCGCTATTTTATATATTTTAATGCGCATTGTTTGTTTTCGATTTTGTCGACTGTACAGTGTAGTTGAGTCAGTTGGACACTGTCTGGGAGAAATAGAGCATCATGACGCAGTTTAAACTTCCAGAACTTTGGAAAGGGCATGCTATACGTTTAAAGTGATCACTAGTGATGGCGACCTTATGCATCCGTTTATCTTCTTATGGGGCCGCAAATTTAACACGGTGGCCTACACCAAATTCCTTGAGGTGATAGTGCTGTCTTTGGTTAACAGGTTTGCTGATTGATGACTCTGCGTCTAGCAACATGACTCTGCACTATGTCACACAAGCAGGAGAACATGGTAATGGCTGTCAGACAATTTTTGCGATCAGATCACCCCTTACATTTGGCCACATAAATCTGCAGTCTGCAGCTCCATTGATTATTTGTGGGGCGAGAGACCAACAAAACTCCTTGTAACACCAAAAATGAACTGAAAACAACGAATATCAGTTATTCACTAACTTAAACAAGGAGATCGTTCAGAAGAGATGCAGGAGAATCCAAAGGCGTCTATAGACAGTGCTCGAAGCTAATGGCGATTTTATTGAATAAATTTCTTTTTAGTATTCCAAGATATATTTGTTTGATTTTGGTAAATATATCAGTTAAAAGAAGATGTCAGCGTTATTTTCCTTTTTACATAACTTTTCATCGAATCGGGCAGGCTTCTACGACCTGGTTGATAAAAAAATGTAAAACTTGAATTTTTTTCTTTTGTCATCTGTTGCATTTAATCGATAGCGGTACATGAAAAGAATACAGATTTCATTTTTTATTTAAAGAAATCATCATAGGAGCCTATTGTTTTTTGTTTCGCAGAGGGGGCAATTTTTCAATTAATTTACATACCAAAGTAGATACTCTATTAACTTTTATATATATATATATATATATATATATATATATATATATATATAAGTAATACTTTATTTATGTGTATGTTCTGGAGGTTGTAGACTTCATTGGTTTAAAAATAAACGAATAAATTTCATTATTTGTTGTCGTAATGGCTGTAAAGGAAAGTAACGCATGACATACTTGATGGACTTGAACAAGGAAGAGCAACAATGGTTAGAGAGGTTTGGAAAGGCATGAACATCTACATTCTGACGGGATACGGCAAGAAGAGAAAGAAGAACAAGCTATCGTCGAAAGTCATCAAGCGGAAAAATGGAAATGAACCAAAAAAAAAAAGAAATCAAATTATCGAAAATTTATAAACATTAAAGAAAAGAAGAAAAAGAAAAATGTGCTTCCTTTATTGATTCCGATAGACAGTAACCGACGTAATCCGAATCCTTTGAGTAAAAACTCTGACAAATAAGAAGAATATCATAAAAATAAACCAAACACAAGTCCTTGACACGAATATAAAACAATAACATTGCAATAAACCCAAGACAAAACAAGTAATCTTTGAGAGAATTGAGAGGAATTCAAGATAAATGTTTAGTAAAAAGATATGTTCAAAACAATGAAAATTTTTTCGTTCAATATCATAAGTTAAGTAATAAATAAAACCTTTGTGAGACAATTACTGATAAGACATAACCAATGTCTTTGCATTCTCTTAAATTTAAAAGTTCTTTTGTTATAGTTTTTTTTTATATAGTTTTATCAAGCGTAAATTATCAAAAGACCAATAATTTGCGTGGTACCTGAAAATACGCATGATGTTTGTTTGCAGATATTCGAACAGTTAAACTGTATATATATATATATATATATATATATATATACGTAATGATGTCAAATCCGTGAACGGCGAGGATAATACAAGATCCACTTAATGTAAAATATTAAGTGTTATATCTGTATAGAGAGCTCAATGGATGTTATTCAAGGCAATATGATATTTGTAAAGGAAAGCTCAATGTGTTGAGTGTTTCTTTTTATTATATATATACTAGCAGTATAGTCCGGCGTTGCTCGGGTGTAATGAAAGCTTTTTAAACTAATCCATGTTCCTGGAGCTCAAACTCTTCGAACGTTGGCACAAAAGACTAAAATGCAATAGTTGTTTCCAGTTAAAGCGAAACCGTAGACTGAAAAAAAAAGAATGGACGTAAGTCAAATTTTGATTTCCTGGTATCGATATCAAATAAGTTTCTTTCGTCGTAAATTGAATTTTGAAGGCTAAATAAGTCCTCTGAGTAAATGGTATCATGTCTGAGACTAAGAACTACAATTATACCTACTTAGAGCCAAACCCGAAGTAAAAACTAAAATATAAGGGCTGAAAAAAATACAAACATACAGGCAGATAAACAGACACACACACAAACATCTTGCCTTTTATATATACAAATTATCGAGTTTCTGCACTACTGTAAGAACTGCAACTTTGAAATTTCTGAATATCGTTTCTTATGTCTTTGTCTATGAGTGTATCAAATTTGATTAAAATCGAACTACTCCTTCTATAACCCGATTTTTCGATTATCAATTTTCGATATTTATCGGGGGTGCCTCGACACAAAACCTAGCTAAGAAAACACGCAAATGCTTATAGTACAACTGTGTTAACTTTCAAGAAAATTGGTTCAGCCGTTTCGGGGTCTATAGGTAACGGACACACACACAGACAAACAAACATCCACACGCGCACACAGACAAAATTCCGTTTATAAATAAGTTCATATATATATATATATATATATATATATCAATTTTATATATATATTAGTAAATATAGTTATTATACTAAGTGCGACCAAAGAAGGATAATATTTAATATATATAATTAATAGATCTGTTTATAATATATTGATCAATGTTTTATTAACACCTAAAAATACTTTCTTCATGTGAGTATCCCCATATGTCTATTTATTAATTCACATCACTATATATATATAAAACAAACGATATATATATATATATATATATATATATATATATATATATATATATATATATATATATATATATATATCGCTCTATATAAAAGCGCTTTTGTTTAGTTTATTTATGTTTTCTTGGTTATGTTTCTGGCTTAAATAAATTTAAGATTGTAAAAGATTTTATTGGTTCCAAGTCACGGGAACTAACCAGTGGGTATAGACGTTGGTTAGTTCCTGTGACTTGACCTGAAGAGTCGTGAGTTCAATCCCAGGCTAGAACAATGGTGAACAAGTATCTTACAGCGTTAGATTGAGATAACTCATGACTAATAAAAAAGCTCTACGCAAAACGGATAAGAATGATATACCCAAGTGATTGTTATAAAAGGTTCTGTTCAAAATTCTTAACAGCTAATGAAGGCCGGAGCGTACAACGCCGAAACGTCGTTTTTGAATTAAGGATTTGTAGGAATTCATGAGTTGACTTAATGCCATAACTAGTAGATAGATATGGAGCGATAATATCATTAAATACTTTGATAATTGGTATATCGGTGTTGGAATCTGAGAAATGATAGGTTGTAAAGGGTATCCAGGTGTGTGTATTTTATCATTTCCATAATGGTTTCTGGTCCGATGAACATAGCTCACTGGTGTCCCATATATATAAATTTATTTGAGCAACAAAATTAACAGCTACGTCCCAACATTTTACTGTGAAACCATTAAATTTTAAACGCAAATTCTACTCCAATAGCTTCTTTTCTCGCACTTCCCGCCTATGGAATCCCCTTTCGTTTACTTGCTTTCCCGACAGCTACAATCTTCTAGAATTCAAATGTAAAGTCAATAGTCATCTCCTATCTCACTAACTTGCATCCTCTCTCTCTTTCTCTCTCTCTCTTTCTCTCTCTCTCTCTCTTTCTCTCTCATGCTTTTTTCTTCGTTCACACCACTCCCATCAGTATTCTCATCCTTCTCTTACCTAATTTATGACAACCAATATAACCAGTCACTAATTCTCATTACTTTCCTCCTATGTAAGCCCCTGCACAACAGTGGCAGTAACATGCCTTGCTTGGGGCGATATGATTATAAACAGATCCTACGATTCTTTCTTTCTTTCTCATTCATTCATAATCCTCTATCTTATGCTCATTTCTCCGTCCACCCCACTCTCATTAGTATTCTCACCCTTCTCTTACCTAGTTCATGACACCCTCTGTAACTTGTCACTCTTTCTCGTAACTTTCCTCCTATGTAAGCCCCTGCACAACAGTGGCAGTAAAATGTCTTGGTTGGAGTGATACGATTATATATATATATATATATATATATATATATATATATATATATATATATATATATATCCAGTTTAATGATCACAACATACTACAGCGTTGTTAGATTTCATAATTTTATTAATAATTTTTGGAGTTCGTGTTCATATTTAGTTTTATTGATTTGGATTGATCATCAATAAAGTGATGTTATATTTTGTAACAGTCCAATTTATCCAACGTTACGTAATAATTGTATTTATCCGTTCGTCTGGTGACGATATTAGGGTGATTCTTAATTCTTTAACATCAGCTGCAAGTTTTGCTGGAATATTGTTTGTTAACTATTGCGTAGAGTGGGGGTTTTTAGGCCTTCTACTTTGTTATGTCGCCAAGTATAAATGAATAACTCAACAACAGAATCAGAATATAAGTTGTATTCCGCGGAAAGACGGTTAGTAAGTACAGAAGTGATTAGTAATATTTACAATAGAAAGATACAAGAGTCCAATCCGTCGTAAGACATGTGTATACGTGATTACTTCCGGTACGCCACCGGAAGTGTGACTAACTCTTCAGAGATTCTCAAGTGACTCTCTACCGACTGTATTTACTAGCCTTCCCACGCAAGGCTGGATGTGACACATGGTCATTTTATAGTGGGTATTCCCGGCCATATAGCCGGGCCAAAAAATGTCTCTCTATTTTCCCCCAGTCGTGGTTCTACCCTTCGGCGGAATCACGACTGGGTTATTGTTCTCTGCTCGGAAGCAGAGAGCGCCCTCTACCTGAAGGCAGAGAGCTGACAGTGTCGTAGAGTCGTCAGTCTAGTGACTCTCTACCGACTCCCCTGTAGAGAATCCACCATTGCTATATATATAGCAATGGGAACAGTCCATTTGTAGTCAAATAGGAGCGGCGCCCTAACATATTTTGAAGAGATCACCGAGGTTTGTGTGAAGGTTTACTGTCTTTTTCCACTTGTCATAATAATTCAGTCTTCTATATGAGAAGGTTTAAATTTAGGTTGGAGATGACAATTTGATCCTAGATTTAGGAATTTCATCTGGTCTTCTGTTAGTTTATGTTAGTTTATATTTGTCGATTTTTTCTTTTTTCTTTTTTTTTTTTTTGAGGTAGAATATTTTCTTGGTCTGAGTTGCATAGATTTTATGTAATTATTTGTCTGTGTTTGAGTTCATCATTATTAATACTTAGATTGATATGGCATTGTGTTTCTATATATTCAAGTTTGATCAAGTTGTTTTTAGTATCATATCATGTTTTGGGATTTAATTATTTAATGTTAGATTTAACTTTTAGCTCTTATCATTTGTCTTAAACCAAGGTTTTTTTCCCGAATATTTTAATGTTATTTTCCTTGTTATCTGCCGTGTCATCTATATATATATATATATATATATATATATATATTGATGTGTATTTAGGCAGCATTTTTTCATTAAGGCGTATTTCATTAAATCTCGGATACCCAACTCAATTATTCGCAATGATTTTTCTCCCCCCGGTTAACGATTTGCCAAAAATTAACATAGTTAACAAATTCAAATGCTCTTTGGTAGATTGTATCTCCAACGGATTAAATAATATTTACGTTGTTCACACCACAAAATCTTTCATGACGCTTTACACTACATTTAAACAATAATTCTAACATTTTTAGGCACTTAAAACAAGATGTCTGGCCACATACACAATTCCGGAAAACTCTCCTTGAAAACACAAGTATACTTAAACCTCAGACATGAAAATAAACAAAAACTAAAAATTCTTGAAACAGTTGCAACCTAACCTGAACAAAATAAACTATGAAATCTTCACAAATATCCTTAAATGCCTATAATTAATAACAGAAGCTATTGGTTTATTCCAATGGCTTCCCATTCTTAATATTTCTTGTTTTCACTCTCGCGTGGTCATGTGTGAAGTCATAAGCTGTGTTGCGGTATTCGCTTCCAAAGTCTTGTGTGTACGACTTTGTCGTTGCTCGTAAACTGTCATTATTGTCCGTGAATTGTTATACTATAATGTAATTTGACATCTTTAAAAATGGCTTATGTAAACCGAAAGCTTAGATTGGATTATTAAAAAATATGTATCAATATTGTAATTTTCTTTCATCATTTAATGATAATGCTATTAAGCTTATCAGACAATAGGAAAAAATTACATAAAATAAACAGACAAATCTTGTCTATTATATTGTCTATTGCCCTAATATATATATATATATATGGATATGTCTGTCTGTCTGTTTGTCTGTCTGTGTGTTTCAGTGTCTCCATTTTAACAAACCCTACTCCTCAATCATGACATGAACGTTTTATGTACGCAAAGATTTTTCGAAACGATTTAAAGGATACTGTAGAAATCACAAAAACGCTTAGAAATTACGAACTCTTCTCTTCCGAAACGCCTAATAGAAAGTCCACCATAATCGGGTAACTTGTAGATCAACGTCCAAAACACTAATGTACACAATTTTCTTTTCGAATCACTGGACAGTGTTCATCAAAACTTAACGACAAACATTTTTTTACCCTTTTATGCATTTCTCAAAGACGTTTCACTCAGACTCTACTAAAAATGGAGTAGATAGACTAAACTATCGCCCGGTTCACACTCCACCCACGTCTATTGTACAGGTGTAGTGGCTCATCCCTTGTTCCCTATTTAGGATGTGGTTTTCGGCTTTCTCTTTTCCAATCTTTTCACTTTTCTTTTTCTTTTTCTTATTTTTCTTTTTCAGTTGGAGTAGATAGACTAAACTATCGCCCGGTTCGCACTCCACCCACATCTATTGTACAGGTGTAGAGGCTCATCCCTTGTTCCCTGTTTAGAATGTGGTTTCCAGCTTTCTCTTTTCCAAATCTTTTCACTCTTACGTAGCCCCCTGCACATCAGTGGCGTTACCGCCTTGCTCGGGGTGATATGATTAAAAAAAAAATCGAGTCATTGGTAGACCAAGGTCCGATGCCTTGATATGCGAACAGAACTTTCAGTTAGCACAAACGGTGCGGCAAAAATTAATGGAAAATATTGATTTTTGCGATCATTTATTTCTCCGAAAGGCTTAGTTGAATTTCAACAAAAATTGGCTCTTTTTTTTTTTGTAGCTTTTACCTTATCATATTCCATAACAATTTTAAGTTTACTGGCAGGTGTCAACCCCTCCGACGTTCCGGAGACAATGCGTAATCTTCTTCAGCGTCACAACATCATCGTGTCACATTACAGGCTCATTCGACTTTATTGGCAAAATTGACCAAAAAATGAATCTCGTTTTACAAATACAACAAAAATCAATACTTCCTTCGCATTTTTTAACTTATTCATCAAGCAAACTTCATACTATAGCTTTTTGTACCTTAACATTTCAACATAAACACTAAAAAGAAAGTAATGTCGGGCTATACAGCTAGTGTAATTCAAAAATTGTGGATTAAGGCATTAATTACTCTATCATGCAAGTTTCATAAAGAATGACAGATAAGATGTTATGGTTAACATTATTTACATTATTCGGACTACTGTCTTCATCATTTTTGCCATTTGCTATAGCCTGGTATTGAACTCACAACTCTTGAGTCAAGTCACTGGAACTAACAAATGTCTATATACATTGGTCTATGTGTCCTACACCAGTGGTAAACAAGTAACTCATAGAAATAACTCATGATTACCAAACGTGGTTTCACACAAAAAATGAGAATGATATACCCCAGTGATTGTAATAAAGGGTTCGGTTAGAAATTCCTAGCACCTGAAGAAGGCCGAAGCAAACAATGCCCAAAACGTCGTACAAATGTCAACAAAGATGAGGACAATAGTCTGAATAATGTAAATAATGTAAATCCTACCTCATCTCAGAAATATAGACAAATAGAATGATCTATTATTAAACGTCGTACAAATGGCAACAAAGATGAGGACAATAGTCCGAATAATGTAAATACTGTAAATACTACCTCATCTCAGAAATATAGACAAATAGAATGATCCATTATTAAACGTCGTACAAATGGCAACAAAGATGAGGACAATAGTCCGAATAATGTAAATACTGTAAATACTACCTCATCTCAGAAATATAGACAAATAGAATGATCTATTATTAAACGTCGTACAAATAGCAACAAAGATGTGGACAATGGTCCGAATAATGTAAATACTGTAAATAGTACCTCATCTCAGAAATATAGACAAATACTGTCATGATTAAGTTTTTATATAACTTTCATGTGATCATATAATTTTTTTAGGACGTAAATTATGTAAAAATTGTACAGTTATTTTCTTTCACCAACCTCTTTCGACTATCTTTTTAGCAATTATCAAGGATAAATTTTATTAACTTTAACTGAATATATAATATTTTGTGCATATGTGTAGGGTCAAAGTCATGTTTCTAATTCCGAAAACAGTGATCACATCGTTGCCACTTTCATAGTTGATATTATTAAATGGACCTTTCATTTTTATTAATAATGCCTCCATTACTTTTGGTCAACTTTTGCATTATTTCTGTCCCGCAAAAAATAGAGTATCAGATTATCTGAAAAATTAAATAAAAAACTTAACCATAACACCGTACTTGTCATTTTAATGAAACCTGCATAAAAAGAGAGTTTACTCCCTATATAAATATCATATATACTTGCGTAAACGAGTTAAAAAAATTTGCCGTTGATTAAAATAATTTTATCTATGTTGCTATCAAACAAAGTTTATATTGCATTGTATATGTGATATGTTTATTTCCTTACCATCCTCATCATCATTAATAAATAATCATTCCATTTTCTTTCGTGGTGTCATTCAAGGTTTGCCACTTCCTTTTACACCGACTATTATAAGGTTACTCTGGCTCATTCCTCAGAAGAAGTTAAAGAGGCAAAAAGTGCAGGTGATTCTAATTCAGATAATTTCCTTATTCTACACTAGTTGCCACCCAATGATTTGAAACCAAGTTTGTCTTGTTATTTACCTATAGGCCTGGGAAGAAGATGTATACTTACTTTTCCCAAAGGATTTAGCAGGTAAATAAATGCAGTTTGCTCGACTAGAATTCGAACTCGTCTCTCTGATTTTTCAATCCTAGCCGCTATACATTATTGCACAGAGCCTTCACGGTTATTTGTGTGGAAGAAAAATATTGGAGAATATCCTATACTAAGTTGTTTCCAGTACATTATTTAAGAGTAGTGCTTATATAATTTAACGAAATAGAAATTTGGAATATTTATTCGGGATTTCGAACTGGATGTGTAATAACTTGGATGAACATTGAAATTATAAACAGAAACAGACTGAGAGATTTTCCAAGCGCCGCTTAAATGTGGCACAAAAATAAAAGTATGGGATACTCAGTTGTAATAGGTTTTAGCGAGTCAAGCTTGCAAACCTTTTCAACACGTCGAAGTGCACATACATAGATAGATAGATAGATAGATAGATAGATAGATAGATAGATAGATAGATAATGATAAGAATTAGATAGATAGATAGATAGATAGATAATGATAAGAATTAGATAGATAGATAGATAGATAATGATAAGAATTAGATAGATAGATAGATAGATAATGATAAGAATTAGATAGATAGATAGATAGATAGATAGATAATGATAAGAATTAGATAGATAGATAGATAGATAGATAGATAGATAGATAGATAGATAGATAGATAATGATATGAAGTGGAAAGTGTATATTGAACTAAATGTTAGGTCTTTTTATAGGAAATGGGGTTTGCTGTGTCGTGGCATATAACTGTCTTCATAATAATGCATTTTGCACATTTATGAATATACCCTTCGCTCATACATTGAATATTGCTGCCATGTCTGGTCAGCTGTTTCTGCTGCTCATCTAGTTTTTCCATAAAAAATTCAGTATGTAATATAATCGATCTTGATCTGCTATCTCGTATGAGGGAATCCAGAAGAAGGTCACATCATGACAGACAGAGTCGACCATTCCGACTTCAGTCATTTTCCCATTGACGTGATCTTTCGAGATATGATGGACTGGGCAGAAGATTATCCCGCAGTAGGTTGCTATTGCTTTCTGCGGTAGACTGGTTGCCGACCAAGGCTATAGAACCCAATCAGTAAACAAGTACCACTGACAAAGAGGAATCGTTAAGAAAAATAATGGACAGGTCACTGTGAAGAGTCATGAACGACAGACCATGAGAGATCCAAATGCTATCTATTTAGTTTAAAGGATGGCACAAGGCCACAAATGTGTCGCATTGTAATGTAAAAGTAATGTTCTACAAGGTTATTTGGCTAATAATCGCTCCAATGTATCTGTTTCTAGTTTTATGATCAATGTTGTTATGGTGCCCTTCTACGAGGAATGGATTCTTCCTCTTGTTATATATAACTACCTGAGTGATTTCCGAGATGGCAGTTGACGATAGCTAGATCTGTCATGTGCATTGTCGAACTCTCTGCCTTCAGGCGTAGAGTAATGACCCAGTTGAGGCTCCGCCAAAGTCTCGTCTGGGGAAAATCAGACATTAATTTTTGCCTGGGCTATATTGCCCGGATTGCTTACATTAAAAAAGCCTTGTACCACATTTTGTCTCAAGTGTAAAGGTAATTAAATACTATTTGACAAAAGTACGCAGTTAAAGCCAGCTACTAGTCATGCAATAAGCAGCGTAACTATACCGTTCGGACTTAATTTTACGTATTACTAACACTTACTTTGTATATATGTTCTTGTTATTCTAATACACTGTTTTGAACCTACCTTCTGTGTTCCGTGTCTGACTTCCGGCCAACCCGGTCAGAACAACTTGGCGACGAAAATTTCGCCACAACTCCGCAACAAATGTGAACATTATACTCGCTGTATTGGCATATCTTTCTGTGAAATAAGCTTTCCAGATATCGCACTCAAAAAGCAACCTGTGAAGATATATTTAAAACCATGGCTAGGCATGCGCAAGGCCAATTTCACAGGAGTTTCCTAATAGAGTGTCTATAAATAATAATCGTCATCGATATTAGCGTTTTAAGTAGCTTGCGAAATCAACTTATATTTACTAATTTTACCTTAAACTGGCCACCGTAATGACAATCAGGTCTGAGTTGAACTGACAGCAATGAGCTACGATAACCGCTCTTCGACCGACACCAAGAAAGCACCATATGTGAAATAAATCTGTTCTGTACTAAATTTAATTAATTCTGGAAGAAAGCCAAAATTTCTAAGTTTTCGATTCTTCTATGAGACAAGTTTACCGACTGACGTTCTAAAAACGCCCGTATCAGTGATGTAGACGAATTACTTTGGCAAAAGTTTATAATTGTGTGTCATCTAGACTTACTAATACTGGACTGCAGCAGACATCGGGCTAAGACAGGAGACCAAATTAAGATATATATGTAGATATTAAATATTGATATTGGAATAAATAAATTTATCTACTTTTATGACAGAACCACAATTCAGTCACCCATTTGGATTGTTATGTTGGTTTACGCTAAAATGCCTCCTGGTACCATCTAACCCAGTATTATCTCATCTATGATTGTGTCGTCGGCGGCTAAACTGATTTCGTGATCTTTTCAAGTAATAAATGTAATGAGGTACACAACATAATTAAGAAGTATGCCCGGCAAACAACGGATGACCTTTCCTGTTGACTCGATTTTCATTTAGTAAAACGGAGTGGACACGATGATGTAAATTTTTTTAATCGTTTCACCCCAAGCAAGGCGGTATCGTCACTAATGCGCAGGGGGCTACAAAAGCTTAGACAATAGGAGAGTAAAGAGAAAGACGGACCAGTTATAGGGGGTGTCAGAGAAAGGGCAACATAATGATGGGTACACAGGTGTTAAGACAGTTGCTAAGGCAAAGAGAAAGGAAAATAACAATATATACGTGGTGATATAGAAAGAGCTGGAGTCAAGGGAATAAGAGATGGGCATTGACATTTCATTTAAATTCTTGGAGATTGTAGCAGTCAGGGAAGCAAGTATACGGAATGAAGTTCCACAGGCGGGAAGCGCGGGAGAGTAGCTACTGGAGTAGCTTCTTTTCCTACACTTCCCGGCTTATCGGAGCAGGGGACTACAAAAGAGCGTAAAAGTTTACACATGAGGAGAGTGAAGAGAAAGATGAACCAGTTACAAGGGGTGACAGAGAAAGGGCAAGAAAACAAGTATATGGAAGGGAATTCCACAGGCGGTAAGTGCAAGAAAAGAAGCTGTTAGAGTAGAATTGTCACCTGGATTTGATTGATTTAACTGTAAAAGGGCGGAACCTTGTTGCCAGTCTGGTTACACGGTAAACTCTTGTGGCGAGGGCACCGGTGACTTAAGTTTGTCATAGCAGAGGCCATGAAAGTATTTGTAGAAGAGGTAGAGGGAAGCCACATCCCGCCGGTGAGAAAGTGGCTACCAAGTCGAGACCTATCACGTTACAGATTTTTCTTTGGAGCCTGTCGAAAACACTAAGATGAACATATATGACAAGAGTATTCTATGCACGGAAGGATGGATGGTTTGTATATGGGCAAGATGGAATATGTATTCAGGCATTGTGAGGATAACATGGTATCTCTGAGCTGGTCGACAATTAGAGCGGGAACGGACCAAGGTAGAGGACATCAGTTGTGATTTGAGGTATGAGTTCTTGTTGCCCAAGACACGTTATACATCAATGAATACATGATTGAATTTTCGTGAGATTTGATTGCACAGAAAATCCGAGCTTACACACACTTTTTCATGAGCCCATAAAAATCATATGCATTTATATATTCCTCAATAGAAAAGTTATTTTCAGAATATTGTATTCATGTCTATAGCCAAATAATAATTCTTTTGTAACCAATCATATTCGCTGATTTCCTTAATTATTTATATTAAGAAAATTTAAGAAATCAGTGCCTATTGTCTAGAGAAAAGCAACAACACCAAATTATAAAATGAGCACTGGTAAAAATGCTTACCGATACATTAGGTCAAAAGTTTGTTTGGTGTCTTAATTTTTTATTCTACCTGTTTTTTATTACATAAGAACGGCCATATCCCATTGAATACACCGGTTCTCGCTCGATCACCGAAGTTAAGCAACGTTGAGCCTGATCAGTACTTGGGTGACCGCTTGGGAATACCTGGTGCTGTAATCGTTTAGTGATGAATGTGCATTGTGGTGCAGTGGATATCGGCTCGGAAAAAGAAATCGGTGACCCGAGTTGGAATTCCAGTTGAATATCCTGCATTCACTTAAGCACTGGTGTCCTTGGGAAAGGTATTAATCCGTCCCTTCTCTCAAGTCATGAGTTAAATAACAAGGGTAAAACTTGGGGACCCTGCCCTTAAAAACAAATCCTAATGAATCTTGATACTTGAAAATGAAAAAAGAATTACTAGACACAAAACTTACAAAATTAACAATAAATTGTTCAAGAAAAAGGTATTACCATCAATAAATAAATAAATAAAAATTTAATTGGCAATAAATGACCCGCGGAGGTTAATATGCCATAAAAACAAAACAACCAACCAACATAATAATATAGACCAGTTCGTTTACATATTTGCCTTACTTGTAATTTACTCAGTTAATCCGGACAAATATCTGTGGCTAGTCTAACATTATCTTTTTTATTACTATTAAAATCATTATTGTATTTTGTCTTCGTGGATAATATTAAGAAGTTGGATTTCGAAACTAAATGTATAAATTCCGAAAATGAAGAAAACGTATTCAAGCAAAAGAAATGTACAAAAGCTTATGTTTCTTTACAAATGGTCTTTTACGTCATCGTACCTTTGTTTTATTCAGAGAAATAAAAGACCTCGATCTGCTGTCTTCAGTTTTCTGTTAATACTTCGATAGTGTTGCCTTGACAAATATTATTGCTTCTACAAGTCGCCTGATTCTTTTGTGTTGTTTTCCATCTTCAGTTCCATATCAGCTTATCGTAAGCCTCTTTTTCCTGTAAATTCTCTCCAGTGCATTGACTTGCTTATTTCACTATTTCGATCCCCTTCTTCCACTTTGACGTAAGCATATTTTACGATATTCGTGTGATTGTTTCATCAAAGTTTGCCATATATTTGTCATTCTAAATGTATTGTCATTTTGGGATTGTTTTATTTCCAGTTAAATAGGTTTTATTTTCGTTCTTTCTTTTTTTCGTAAATCATTTTCTCTTTCTGTTTAATCATTTTCGCGTTTCTTTTTGCAATTTTACACTGGAATTTTTTAACAATATTATCTTAATTCACCTTTTTAAGCTCTTATTTAGTATTTTGATTCTTTTTAAAATGTTAAATAGGTTTTGTTTTCGTTCTTTATTTTTTCGTAAATCATTTTCTCTTTCTGTCTAATCTTCTTCACGTTTCTTTCTGCAATTTTACACTAGATGTTTTTTTTAAATTTTATCTTAATTCACTTTTTTAAGCTCTTATTTAGTATTTTGATTCTTTTTAAAATGTTAAATAGGTTTTGTTTTTGTTCTTTCTTTTTTTTTGTAAATCATTTTGTCTTTCTGTTTTATTTTGTTCACGTTTCTTTTTATCATTTTACACCAGGTTTTGTTTAATCTTATCTTAATTCAGCTTTTGAAGCTATTATTTAGTAATTTAATACTTTTTAATTTGACATCACGTTAAAAATTGTTCTTTTATCGACTTTAATATTATTTTTTTAATTATTCCAATTTCCCTTTCTTTCTTCAGTCTTTCCTACTTTTCATCTTTCTTGGTTTATAAACATTTTTTCTTCGATTTTCTATCTTTCTGTCGGTTTTTTTTTTGTTTTTTTTTCAATTCTCCTAATTTTTGCTTCATTTTCCGTGATTTTTTATACCTTTCTTTTATCCATCTATTTACATTTTATTTACCCTCTTTTCTAATTTTTTTTTTTATCAATTATTTTATATTTCTTCACTCGCTTTATTTCCGCTTTGTCTCGCATTTATTTTGTTTTTCCTAAATAATATTTACCACATCTTAGTTTGCTTTTTTTTTTTTTTTTTGTTATTCCTTCACGTGATCTGGTTGTATCGGCACTAAGCGACACCCAAGATATCGTCAACAGTGGCTTGAGTGTATTAGCGTTGTTTAAACAGCTGATTGCACCAGGTGATGCTCCCTCACCCAGAAACTGTAACTAAGGTCCGCTCAGTTGCAGTATAAATCGCAGGTAGTGTCCATGAATGTTAGACAAACACAAGTGCGTCTGAGCAGGCATCTGCAAAAGAGACTATCTAGCTGTTGTAGCAGAAGGATGTGTTCAAAAAACGAGAGTGGCTGGCCATATATATAAATTAACGGAGATTAACGAAACTGGTTATAAACAACAGACAATTTGAAATGATTTGTTTGAACATTATTTTTGATTGATACTCGTATTTAGGTAGATATTGTGTTTATAATCAAACAGTATTATATATTTATTTCTACCGGCCTGATTATTTACGATAATCATCATGTTACGGAAATTAACGGAGATTAACGAAACTGGTTATAAACAACAGACAATTTGAAATGATTTGTTTGAACATTATTTTTGATTGATACTCGTATTTAGGTAGATATTGTGTTTATAATCAAACAGTATTATATATTTATTTCTACCGGCCTGATTATTTACGATAATCATCATGTTACGGAAATTAACGGAGATTAACGAAACTGGTTATAAACAACAGACAATTTGAAATGATTTGTTTGAACATTATTTTTGATTGATACTCGTATTTAGGTAGATATTGTGTTTATAATCAAACAGTATTATATATTTATATAATAGGGATGTTATAGTGGTTCTAACGAAAGAAAATTGAATATTTTAAGTAAAAAAAAGACCCGCTTGTGTTCTTTTATTAAATATATCGTTTTTTCTATTTTATATTCTCTTACACATGTTTCTGTTCTCGCGATCTTCGTCAGGCAAAGATTGTTCGTGCGAGGTAGTAGTTCACATCTTCTTGTAATTGTGTGGGAAGTTCTTCCCGCTTTAAGGGGCAATAAAATAATTTAGGATTGCTCAAATATCAGGCAGGGGAAGGTTTTGTTATTTTTTTATTTTTAAATTTACATTAAAAACGGACACATACATACATATATCTAAACTTATTTATAAATGGAACTTTGTCTGTGGAACATGGCTCCCCCAGTTCTCCTTCGGAGTCGATATCTCTTATACCACAACGCACTTTTATTGAAAAACATAGTTTTTAAATATGCTATATTAATGGGTCAGGGATTAATGGGTCAGGGATTAATGGGTCAGGGATATCAGAAATAGAGCAGTGAAGTCAACACTCAGAGGCGACATACTGTTGTTTGCATTTTGCACAAAATGAGCTGTCGCCTCTGACTTTAAAGTCTACGCACATGTGTGAGGACATTAAAGTCAACACTAAACGCAATCAACAGTATGTATCAATCAACAATATATATATATATAAGTCATCCTCATACAAGGACCAAAATATTTTTTTTAAAATCATTTCACCCCAAGCAAGGCATTCCACTGCCACTATTGCGCATGGGGTAATATAGGGGAAGGTAAAGAGAAAGAGTGGTTAGATATAGGAGATGTCAGAAGGAGGGTGATAGATTGGTAAGGATACCGAGGCTGGGGATTGGGTAGATAGGAAGAGCGTTTGAGAGAATGGGTGCGAATTAGTGTCTTAGTAGGTGTCTATTGACCTTACATTTAAACTCCTGGAGATTGTAGCCGTTGGGGAAGCAGTCATGTGGAAGAGAATTCCACAGTCGGGAAGTGCGAGAAAAGAAACTGTTGGAGTAGAAATTGCGGTTGCATTTTATCGGTTTCACTGTAAAAGCGTGGGATCTAGTTGCTAATCTAGTATCTCGTGCAAATTCGTACCTAGGGGGCACCAGTGATTTAAGTTCATCGGAGCAGAAGCCGTGAAAGTATTTATAGAATAAACACAGGGAAGCCACGTCGCATCGGTGAGTGAGAGACTGCAGGTGGTCTGCCAAGTCAGTATCGATCACATTACAGACTCTCTGTTGTACTTTGTCAAGAAGCCCGAGGAGAATAGCAGGGGCACCCGACCAGATGTGGCAGCAGTATTCAATGCACAGGCGGATGGTAGATTTATATATGTGCAGGATAGATTCAGACGGAAAAAACCTCCGGGCCCTGCACAGAGAACCGACTTTCATAGCAGCGGATTTATCAATGGATTCGATATAGTCATTCCACTTGAGGTCCGCTGAAAGTGTGAGACCCAGGAGGTGTAGTGTTTTACTCTCTGGGAGGCAAGCCTGGTCCATGCTAATGGGAGGTAGGAGCAATCGTCTATTATGGTTAATTGATAGAAGCTTCGTTTTAGAAGCATTAAAATTTACGAGCCATTTCTTACCCCAGTCCAATATGGATTGGAGGTCCTTTTCAAGCTCGGCTACAAGGTTAGCTTTGTCGCCCACACCAGATTTTTGATCAAGGCGAGAGTAAACTGTGGTGGCATCGGCGAACATGCAACGTTACAGTGAAAACAATAATGAAAATTATTTGAATCAGTGAATACTCTTAACCCAGGTAATTACAGGACCCTGCCCTTCAATTCTAGGCCGTATGACATATTATTATTTTATACTAAATAAATATAATAAGGTTTAATATATCGTAAACGAACGTTACCATCCCTGTAATGAGAGATTATTCTATCTCATGTTTGGTAATAGTTTCCTGATTTCGCATGTTTGATTATAAAAGACTAGCATTATAGCCCGGCGTTGGTCGGGTGTAATGAAAGCTTATATATATATATATATATATATATATATATATATTATCGATTTTCTGCACTATTGTAAGAACTGCAACCTTGAAACTTCTGAATATCGTTTCTTATGTCTTTGTCTATGAGTGTATCAAATTTGATTAAAGTCGGACCACTCCTTCTATAACCCGATTTTTTCGATTATCAATTTTCGATATTTATCGGGGGGGATCTCGACAAAAGACCTAGCTAAGAACAATTGCAGGAGCTTATGGTACAACTGTGTAAATTTTCAAGAAAATCGGTTCAGCCGTTTCGGAGTCCATTGGTAACGGATACACACACACACACACACACAAACACACACACACAGACAAAGTTCCATTTATAAATAAGTTTAGATGGTTGTTTTTCCTTTTTGTATCTCAGCATATATTGCAGGAATGTGCGTTGTGGTGCAGTGGATATCGACTCAAAAGGTCAAATCGGGGAGCCAAGATCGAATGCCAGCTGAATTTATAGTGGGTTATCCGTTATAGTGAAGTGTATTTGTGTTTTGAAACAGATTAACTAAATTTGGTCTTGTTAGTAGATAGCCCACTATGAGAGGGGTAAAGAAAACAACAAAATCAAATTTTGTAGAAGCAACATATATATATATATATATATATATAGATAGATAGATAGATAGATAGATAGATAGATAGATAGATAGATAGTCAACTACATTCACCCCTACCATCACGGTGTTAGTTTTAACTTGATAAGAAATTATTGTATACAAGTGTAAATAAATGTTTGTTACTGTTTATAACAAACTCTTTTCTTGATTTCTTTGATGGTGTGGCAACTATTCTTCTACTCAGACGCCAAATTCAACACTCCATCGACTGAATTGTATCCATCTCCCCTTTCGCGGATCTTAAGAAACAACGTGGGCGCGGAAGAAATCAGAGAACAACCAGTCTGGAACATGTGGTAATCACGAAACCATAGGCCAACCCGGTATCGTGAAGATATAGTACCACAAAGTCATTTGGGAATTCACGCCCGGATTTAATTCTGGGCTTCCCGTTGGACTATAAACAAAATTCACGTCGGCTCGCGAAAAGGGTCCGTAAAAGGAATTTGATATTTATTTATTTTTGGTTTTCCACCGGAACATCTACGTGGAGCCCAGATGCGAAAAGACCAGTTTTGGTCACTTGCTATCTGTACCTCTGAGGGCAAACATCCTGTTCCTCGCTTGCTCGGTATCTTCACAAATTCCTTGCATTCACTTACGCACAAATACCCTTTGGAAAGGTATTAATCCGTCTCATTCCTCCAGTTATGGGTCAAATAATAAGACAGATTGGGTTCTATCGCCTTGGCTGGCGACCAGTCTATCACATAAAGTAATGGCAATCTACTGCGAGGATAATTTTCTGCCCATTTAGTTATGTATCTTACGTGATATGATCTCCCAAAGCGTGTATCACGTACGGCACTTATCTGGCTGATATATTGCAGGCATTGCCAGACCTAGAATGTGGAGGCCTACCTCGAGGAGCGACTAGTATATTGTTGGAGTAGCATTTTTTATGAAACAATATAAATTAGTTTTACTATTTTTCCTATCGTTCCATTGGTGCGACTTTTATGTAAATTCCCTTTATTGTTCAATAATTCTCTGTACTTTCCATTTGTATGCTTCGGTTCTACTGCTGGGGTTTTTCATAATGCTTATATTGTTAATGCAATAACTTTGTATCCTCATAAATAAATAATATCTTAATAAATAAAATTACGGTTATTTACAAAATAAATATGTTTTTTGCATAATTATTTGGAAATGATTTTCTATTTTCTTTTGATTTTGCATTTGCTGGCGGGTTTTTTTTTTGTATTTATTATTTTGTTTTTATATGGCAGTAAAAAAATAAAATAAAATAAATGTCAGTAATTACAATCATTCTTTTTATTTCTAGATGTTTTCCTATTTTAGTAAGTTGTTTAAAGAGGCCGAAAATTCTACGGTACTCCGACAAAAATTGATAGGTTCACCACTAATGCCAAGTGTGTTGTAAATTCAGTTTTTAATCAGCCCTTTTTTGATATTGAGTTATAGTCGTGAGAACTTTGTGAAATTGTAGATTTACAATTTAACTTGAAAAGTTAGTTTAGCAGACGATATTTGAAGTAGGAAATTAGATACCTTAAGAAAATTAAGAAAATTGACAACATTGGTTTGTTGACTTAGTGCGTAAGAGGTACCCGAATTGTTTTCAGACCTTTGGTCTTCTTTGGTTAACGAAATTAATTTATGGGAGCTTCTGTTTTTGGTATAATTTAATCTTTTGGGAACTTGGTCAAATTATTGCTTTAAATATCAAACGAGACCAATGCATTCATCAATGAACGATTTCTTCAACCGAATTTATTTTTTTGTTTTGTTTTAAGTAAAAAGATTCTTTTAGGCTGACCGAGTACGCCTTTTACTTTTTCCATGTGGCAGGTCTTTTCAGGACGTGGGTGGTCATGACTCTCTTATTTTCTTTGAGTTTTGTTTGTTCCCCGTCCCTCCCTTTGCCTGTTCTGCGATCTATTTTCAAAATTTCTTTTCTGTGTAAGTTAATCCTTCATTATTTTGCCGGGTGTCAAATTCTACAAACCCTACTTGTATGTCCTAGAAATGTCCATCATATATATATAGTCCTAGTTTTAATCGTACTTTTTGTTTCTATTTTCTTTAAAACTTTCTCATCATTCACATGGGATTCTCAGTATCCTTCTGTAGAACCACATTTATATTTATTTGTTCATTTGTATAGAGATTGTCTAGAATTCATTGTTATATAAGAGGCCCAATATTACATGACAGTTCAGCACACTTTTCTTTATTTCTTGAGTTTTAGAAGCTCTCTTTCAATATTGAATACGCTTACGAATTTCCATTTCACGTTGTACTTCCTATGTTAAAATACATCTCAGATATTTAAATTCTTCCATTCACAGTCTGGATCTTAGGATACGCGATCAGTCGAAATGTTTTAACTATACAAAGATGTTTGAAAGAGTAAAATTCTTTGCAGATGTTAACCATTAAACGGTAAATAAATAAGAGATTTTTTATTTGTCTTTATACTTATATTGGTTGTAATAATATAAAAATAAAATATTAAGATGTAATTTTAAATCTTCTATAAGTAAATCAGTCAGTGAAGTGCCATACGTGATACACGCTTGGGCGATCATGTCTCGAAAGAGAAAGATTATCCTGAAGTAGGTTGCCATTGCTTTCTGCAGTAGATTGGTTGCTAGCTAAGGCTATAGAACACAATCTGTCCTATTATTTAAACCATAATTGGAGAGAAGAGTAGACTGGTTGCCAGCAAAGGCTATAGAACACAATCTGTCCTATTATTTAAACCATAATTGGAGAGAAGAGTAGACTGGTTGCCTTGAAAGGCTATAGAACACAATCTGTCCTATTATTTAAACCATAATTGGAGAGAAGAGTAGACTGGTTGCCAGCAAAGGCTATAGAACACAATCTGTCCTATTATTTAAACCATAATTGGAGAGAAGAGTAGACTGGTTGCCAGCAAAGGCTATAGAACACAATCTGTCCTATTATTTAAACCATAATTGGAGAAAAGAGTAGACTGGTTGCCTTGAAAGGCTATAGAACACAATCTGTCCTATTATTTAAACCAGAATTGGAGAGAAGAGTAGACAGGTTGCCTTGAAAGGCTATAGAACACAATCTGTCCTATTATTTAAACCAGAATTGGAGAGAAGAGTAGACTGGTTGCCAGCAAAGGCTATAGAACACAATCTGTCCTATTATTTAAACCATAATTGGAGAGAAGAGTAGACTGGTTGCCAGCAAAGGCTATAGAACACAATCTGTCCTATTATTTAAACCATAATTGGAGAGAAGAGTAGACTGGTTGCCAGCAAAGTCTATAGAACACAATCTGTCTAATTATTTAAACCATAATTGGAGAGAAGAGTAGACTGGTTGCCTCGAAAGGCTATAAAACACAATCTGTCTAATTATTTAAACCATAATTGGAGAGAAGAGTAGACTGGTTGCCAGCAAAGGCTATAGAACACAATCTGTCCTATTATTTAAACCATAATTGGAGAGAAGAGTAGACTGGTTACAGCAAAGGCTATAGAACACAATCTGTCCTATTATTTAAACCATAATTGGAGAGAAGAGTAGACTGGTTGTCAAAAGGCTATAGAACACAATCTGTCCTATTATTTAAACCATAATTGGAGAGAAGAGTAGACAGGTTGCCTTGAAAGGCTATAGAACACAATCTGTCCTATTATTTAAACCAGAATTGGAGAGAAGAGTAGACTGGTTGCCTTGAAAGGCTATAGAACACAATCTGTCCTATTATTTAAACCATAATTGGAGAGAAGAGTAGACTGGTTGCCAGCAAAGGCTATGGAACAAAATCTGTCCTATTATTTAAACCATAATTGAGGAGAAGAGTAGACTGGTTGCTAGCAAAGGCTATAGAACACAATCTGTCCTATTATTTAAACCAAAATTGAGAAGAGTAGACTGGTTGCCTTGAAAGGCTATAGAACACAATCTGTCCTATTATTTAAACCATAATTGGAGAGAAGAGTAGACTGGTTGCCAGCAAAGGCTATAGAACACAATCTGTCCTATTATTTAAACCATAATTGGAGAGAAGAGTAGACTGGTTGCCTTGAAAGGCTATAGAACACAATCTGTCCTATTATTTAAACCATAATTGGAGAGAAGAGTAGACTGGTTGCCTTGAAAGGCTATAGAACACAATCTGTCCTATTATTTAAACCATAATTGGAGAGAAGAGTAGACTGGTTGCCAGCAAAGGCTATAGAACACAATCTGTCCTATTATTTAAACCATAATTGGAGAAAAGAGTAGACTGGTTGCCTTGAAAGGCTATAGAACATAATCTGTCCTATTATTTAAACCATAATTGGAGAGAAGAGTAGACTGGTTGCCTTGAAAGGCTATAAACACAATCTGTCCTATTATTTCAAACCATAATTGGAGAGAAGAGTAGACTGGTTGCCAGCAAAGGCTATAGAACACAATCTGTCCTATTATTTAAACCATAATTGGAGAGAAGAGTAGACTGGTTGCCAGCAAAGGCTATAGAACACAATCTGTCCTATTATTTAAACCATAATTGGAGAGAAGAGTAGACTGGTTGCCAGCAAAGTCTATAGAACACAATCTGTCCTATTATTTAAACCATAATTGGAGAGAAGAGTAGGACTGGTTGCCAGCAAAGGCTATAGAACACAATCTGTCCTATTATTTAAAACATAATTGGAGAGAAGAGTAGACTGGTTGCCAGCAAAGGCTATAGAACACAATCTGTCCTATTATTTAAACCATAATTGGAGAGAAGAGTAGACTGGTTGCCAGCAAAGGCTATAGAACACAATCTGTCCTATTATTTAAACCATAATTGGAGAGAAGAGTACACTGGTTGCCTTGAAAGGCTATAGAACACAATCTGTCCTATTATTTAAACCATAATTGGAGAGAAGAGTAGACTAGCTGTAAATAAAGTCTATAGAACACAATCTGTCCTATTATTTAAACCATAATTGGAGAGAAGAGTAGACTGGTTGCCTTGAAAGGCACAGAACACAATCTGTCCTATTATTTAAACCAGAATTGGAGAGAAGAGAAGACTGGTTGCCAGCAAAGGCTATAGAACACAATCTGTCCTATTATTTAAACCATAATTGGAGAGAAGAGTAGACTGGTTGCCAGCAAAGGCTATAGAACACAATCTGTCCTATTATTTAAACCATATTTGGAGAGAAGAGTAGACTGGTTGCTAGCAAAGGTACAGAACACAATCTGTCCTATTATTAAAACCATAATTAGAGAGAAGAGTAGACTGGTTGCTCTGAAAGGCTATAGAACACAATCTATCCTATTATTAAACCATAATTGAGAGAAGAGTAGACTGGTTGCCTTGAAAGTCTATAGAAATGACAATCTGTCCTATTATTTAATCCATAATTGGAGAGAAGAGTAGACTGGTTGCCAGCAAAGGCTATAGAACACAATCTGTCCTATTATTTAAACCATAATTGGAGCAGGAAGAGAGACTGGTTGCCTTGAAAGGCTATAGAACACAATCTGTCCTATTATTTAAACCATAATTGGAGAGAAGAGTAGACTGGTTGCCTTGAAAGGCTATAGAGCAAAATCTATCCTATTATTTAAACCAGAATTGGAGAGAAGAGTAGACAGGTTGCCAGCAAAGGTTATAGAACACAATCTGTCCTATTATTTAAACCAGAATTGAGAGAAGAGTAGACGGGTTGTCTTGAAAGGCTATAGAACACAATCTGTCCTATTATTTAAACCATAATTGGAGAGAAGAGTAGACTGGTTGCCAGCAAAGGCTATAGAACACAATCTGTCCTATTATTTAAACCATAATTGGAGAGAAGAGTAGACTTTGGTTACCTTGAAAGCACAGGTAGAACACAATCTGTCCTATTATTTAAACCATGATTGGAGAGAAGAGTAGACTGGTTGCCTTGAAAGGCAATAGAAAACAACCTGTCCTATTATTTAAACCATAATTGGAGAGAAGAGGATCAAGTTGCCTTGAAAGGCTATAGAACACAATCTGTCCTATTATTTAAACTATAATTGGAGAGAAGAGTAGACTGGTTGCCAGCAGTTATAGAATACAATCTGTCCTATTATTTAAACCATAATTGAGAGAAGAGTAGACTGGTTGCTAGCAAAGTCTATAGAACACAATCTGTCCTATTATTTAAACCATAATTGGAGAGAAGAGTAGACTGGTTGCTAGCAAAGGCTATAGAACACAATCTGTCCTATTATTTAAACCATAATTGGAGGAAGAGTAGACTGGTTGCCTTGAAAGGCTATAGAACACAATCTGTCCTATTATTTAAACCAGAATTGAGAGAAGAGAAGACTGGTTATTACAAAGGTTATAGAACACAATCTGTCCTATTATTTAAACCAGAATTGGAGAGAAGAGTAGACTTAGTTGTCTTGAAAGGCTATAGAACAAAATCTGTCATATTATTTAAACCATAATTGGAGAGAAGAGTAGACCAAGTTGCCAGCAAAGGCTATAGAACACAATCTGTCCTATTATTTAAACCATAATTGGAGGGAAGAGTAGACTGGTTGCCTTGAAAGGCTATAGAACACAATCTGTCCTATTATTTAAACCAGAATTGGAGAGAAGAGAAGACTGGTTGCCAGCAAAGGTTATAGAACACACTCTGTCCTATTATTTAAACCAGAATTGAGAGAAGAGTAGGACTGGTTGAAAGGCAATAGAAACCAATTGTCCTATTATTTAAACCAGAATTGGAGAGAAGAGACTGGTTGCCTTGAAAGGCTATAGAACACAATCTGTCCTATTATTTAAACCATAATTGGAGAGAAGAGTAGACTTATTGCCAGCAAAGGCTATAGAACACAATCTGTCCTATTATTTAAACCATAATTGGAGAGAAGAGTACACTTATTGTCTTGAAAGGCTATAGAACACAATCTGTCCTATTATTTAAACCATAATTGGAGAGAAGAGTAGACTAGTTGCCAAAGTCTATAGAACACAATCTGTCCTATTATTTAAACCATAATTGGAGAGAAGAGTAGATCAAGCTGTCTTTGAAAGGCACAGAACACAATCTGTCCTATTATTTAAACCAGAATTGGAGAGAAGAGAAGACTGGTTGCCAGCAAGGCTATAGAACACAATCTGTCCTATTATTTAAACCATAATTGGAGATAAGAGTAGACTGGTTGCCAGCAAAGGCTATAGAACACAATCTGTCCTATTATTTAAACCATATTTGGAGAGAAGAGTAGACTGGTTGCCAGCAAAGGCTATAGAACACAATCTGTCCTATTATTTAAACCATAATTAGAGAGAAGAGTAGACTGGTTGCCTTGAAAGGCTATAGAACACAATCTGTCCTATTATTTAAACCATAATTGGAGAGAAGAGTAGACTGGTTGCCTTGAAAGTCTATAGAACACAATCTGTCCTATTATTTAATCCATAATTGGAGAGAAGAGTAGATCAGTTGCCAGCAAAGGCTATAGAACATTAAATCTGTCCTATTATTTAAACCATAATTGGAGAGAAGAGTTGACTGGTTGCCTTGAAAGGCTATATTACACAATCTGTCCTATTATTTAAACCATAATTGGAGAGAAGAGTAGACTGGTTGCCTTGAAAGGCTATAGAGCACAACTTATCCTATTATTTAAACCAGAATTGGAGAGAAGAGAGACAGGTTGCCAGCAAAGGCTATAGAACACAATCTGTCCTATTATTTAAACCAGAATTGGAGAGAAGAGTAGATTTAGTTGCCTTGAAAGGCTATAGAACACAATCTGTCCTATTATTTAAACCATAATTGGAGAGAAGATTAGACTGGTTGCCAGCAAAGGCTATAGACTACAATCTGTCCTATTATTTAAACCATAATTGGAGAGAAGAGTAGACTGGTTGCCAGCAAAGGCTATAGAACACAATCTGTCCTATTATTTAAACCATAATTGGAGAGAAGAGTAGACTGGTTGCCTTGAAAGGCTATAGAACACAATCTGTCCTATTATTTAAACCATAATTGGAGAGAAGAGTAGACTGGTTGCCAGCAAAGGCTATAGAACACAATCTTGTCCTATTATTTAAACCATAATTGGAGAGAAGAGTAGACTGGTTGCCAGCAAAGGCTATAGAACACAATCTGTCCCATTATTTAAACCAATTGAGAAAAGAGTAGACTGGTTGCCTTGAAAGGCTATAGAACACAATCTGTCCTATTATTTAAACCAGAATTGGAGAGGGAAGAGTAGACAGGTTGCCTTGAAAAGCTATAGAACACAATCTGTCCTATTATTTAAACCAGAATTGGAGAGAAGAGTAGACTGGTTGCCAGCAAGTTATAGAACAACTGTCCTATTATTTAAACCATAATTGGAGAGAAGAGTAGACTGGCTGCTGCAAAGGCTATAGAACACAATCTGTCCCATTATTTAAACCATAATTGAGGAGAAGAGTAGACTGGTTGCCAGCAAAGTCTATAGAACACAATCTGTCTAATTATTTAAACCATAATTGGAGAGAAGAGTAGACTGGTTGCCTCGAAAGGCTATAAAACACAATCTGTCTAATTATTTAAAACCATAATTGGAGAGAAGAGTAGATCAAGTTGCCAGCAAAGGCTATAGAACACAATCTGTCCTATTATTTAAACCATAATTGGAGAGAAGAGTAGACTGGTTGCCAGCAAAGGCACAGAACACAATCTGTCCTATTATTTAAACCATAATTGGAGAGAAGAGAGACTTGGTTGCCTTGAAAGGCTATAGAACACAATCTGTCCTATTATTTAAACCATAATTGGAGAGAAGAGTAGACAGGTTGCCTTGAAAGGCTATAGAACACAATCTGTCCTATTATTTAAACCAGAATTGAGAGAAGAGGACTGGTTGCTTTCCTGAAAGGCTATAGAACACAATCTGTCCTATTATTTTAAACCATAATTGAGATAAGAGTAGACTGGTTGCCAGCAAAGGCTATGGAACAAAATCTGTCCTATTATTTAAACCATAATTGGAGAGAAGAGTAGACTGGTTGCCAGCAAAGGCGCAGAACACAATCTGTCCTATTATTTAAACCAAAATTGAGAGAAGAGTAGACTGGTTGCCTTGAAAGGCGGTAGAACACAATCTGTCCTATTATTTAAACCATAATTGGAGAGAAGAGTAGACTGGTTGCCAGCAAAGGCTATAGAATACAATCTGTCCTATTATTTAAACCATAATTGGAGAGAAGAGTAGACTGGTTGCCTTGAAAGGCTATAGAACACAATCTGTCCTATTATTTAAACCATAATTGGAGAGAAGAGTAGACTGGTTGCCAGCAAAAGGCTATAGAACACAATCTGTCCTATTATTTAAACCATAATTGGAGAGAAGAGTAGACTGGTTGCCAGCAAAGGCTATAGAACACAATCTGTCCTATTATTTAAACCATAATTGGAGAAAAGAGTAGACTGGTTGCCTTGAAAGGGTTATAGAACACAATCTGTCCTATTATTTAAACCATAATTGGAGAGAAGAGTAGACTGGCTGCCTTCCTAAGAGTGCCACAGGTAAGTAAACACAATCTGTCCTATTATTTAAACCATAATTGGAGAGAAGAGTAGACTGGTTGCCAGCAAAGGCTATAGAACACAATCTGGTCCTATTATTTAAACCATAATTGGAGAGAAGAGTAGACTGGTTGCCAGCAAAGGCTATAGAACACAATCTGTCCTATTATTTAAACCATAATTGGAGAGAAGAGTAGACTGTTTGCTACAAAGTCTATAGAACACAATCTGTCCTATTATTTAAACCATAATTGGAGAGAAGAGTAGACTGGTTGCTGTGCAAAGGCTATAGAACACAATCTGTCCTATTATTTAAAACATAATTGGAGAGAAGAGTAGACTGGTTGCTGTGCAAAAGGCTATAGAACACAATCTGTCCTATTATTTAAACCATAATTGGAGAGAAGAGTAGACTGGTTGCCAGCAAAGGCTATAGAAATACAATCTGTCCTATTATTTAAACCATAATTGGAGAGAAGAGTACACTGGTTGCCTTGAAAGGCTATAGAACACAATCTGTCCTATTATTATTTAAAACCATAATTGGAGAGAAGAGTAGACTAGTTGCCAGCAAAGTCTATAGAACACAATCTGTCCTATTATTTAAACCATAATTGGAGAGAAGAGTAGACTGGTTGCCTTGAAAGGCAATAGAACACAATCTGTCCTATTATTTAAACCAGAATTGGAGAGAAGAGAAGACTGGTTGCCAGCAAAGGCTATAGAACACAATCTGTCCTATTATTTAAACCATAATTGGAGAGAAGAGTAGACTGGTTGCCAGCAAAGGCTATAGAACACAATCTGTCCTATTATTTAAACCATATTTGGAGAGAAGAGTAGACTGGTTGCCAGCAAAGGCTATAGAACACAATCTGTCCCATTATTTAAACCATAATTAGAGAGAAGAGACTGGTTGCCTTGAAAGGCTATAGAACACAATCTGTCCTATTATTTAAACCATAATTGGAGAGAAGAGTAGACTGGTTGCTCTGAAAGTCTATAGAACACAATCTGTCCTATTATTTAATCCATAATTGGAGAGAAGAGTTAGACTGCTACAGCAAAGGCTATAGAACACAATCTGTCCTATTATTTAAACCATAATTGGAGAGAAGAGTAGACTGGTTGCCTTGAAAGGCTATAGAACACAATCTGTCCTATTATTTAAACCATAATTGGAGAGAAGAGTAGACTGGTTGCCTTGAAAGGCTATAGAGCAAAATCTATCCTATTATTTAAACCAGAATTGGAGAGAAGTATAGACAGGTTGCCAGCAAAGGCTATAGAACACAATCTGTCCTATTATTTAAACCAGAATTGGAGAGAAGAGTAGACGGGTTATTCCTTTGAAAGGCTATAGAACACAATCTGTCCTATTATTTAAACCATAATTGGAGAGAAGAGTAGACTGGTTGCTAAAAGAAGGCTATAGAACACAATCTGTCCTATTATTTAAACCATAATTGGAGAGAAGAGGACTGGTTGCCTTGAAAGGCTATAGAACACAATCTGTCCTATTATTTAAACCATGATTGGAGAGAAGAGTAGACTGGTTGCCTTGGAAAGGCAATAGAAAAACAATCTGTCCTATTATTTAAACCATAATTGGAGAGAAGAGTAGACTGGTTGCCTTGAAAGGCTATAGAACACAATCTTACCTATTATTTAAACCAGAATTGGAGAGAAGAGTAACTCCAAGGCCAAAGCAAAGGCTATAGAACACAATCTGCTCTATTATTTAAAACCATAATTGGAGAGAAGAGTAGACTGGTTGCCAGCAAAGGCTATGGTCCTATTATTTAAAAACCATAATTGGAGAAAAGAGTAGACTGGTTGCCTTGAAAGGCTATAGAACACAATCTGTCCTATTATTTAAACCATAATTTGAGAGAAGAATAGACTGGTTGCCTTGAAAGGCTATAAAACACAATCTGTCCTATTATTTAAACCATAATTGGAGAGAAGAGGATCAAGTTGCCAGCAAAGGCTATAGAACACAATCTGTCCTATTATTTAAACCATAATTGAGAAGAGTAGACTGGTTGCCAGCAAAGGCTATAGAACACAATCTGTCCTATTATTTAAACCATAATTGGAGAGAAGAGTAGACTGGTTGTCAGCAAAGTCTACAGAACACAATCTGTCCTATTATTTAAACCATAATTGGAGAGAAGAGTAAGACTGGTTGCCATAAAAGGCTATAGAACACAATCTGTCCTATTATTTAAAACATAATTGGAGAGAAGAGTAGACTGGTTGCCAGCAAAGGCTATAGAACACAATCTGTCCTATTATTTAAACCATAATTGGAGAGAAGAGTAGATCAAGGCCAGCAAAGGCTATAGAACACAATCTGTCCTATTATTTAAACCATAATTGGAGAGAAGAGCACACTGTTGCCTTGAAAGGCTACAGAACACAATCTGTCCCATGGCTTAAAACCAATTGAGAGAAGAGCAGACTAGTTGCCAGCAAAGTCTATAGAACACAATCTGTCCTATTATTTAAACCATAATTGAGAGAAGAGCAGACTGGTTGCCTTGAAAGGCAACAGAACACAATCTGTCCCATTATTTAAACCAGAATTGGAGAGAAGAGAAGATCATTGCCAGCAAAGGCTAAAGAACACAATCTGTCCTATTATTTAAACCATAATTGGAGAGAAGAGTAGACTGGTTGCCAGCAAAGGCTATAGAACACAATCTGTCCTATTATTTAAACCATATTTGGAGAGAAGAGTAGACTGGTTGCCAGTAAAGGCTATAGAACACAATCTGTCCTATTAATTTAAACCATAATTAGAGAGAAGAGTAGACTGGTTGCCTTGAAAAGGCTATAGAACACAATCTGTCCTATTATTTAAACCATAATTGGAGAGAAGAGTAGACTGCTGCCTTGAAAGTCTATAGAACACAATCTGTCCTATTATTTAATCCATAATTGGAGAGAAGAGTAGACTGGTTGCCAGCAAAGGCTACAGAACACAATCTGTCCTATTATTTAAACCATAATTGGAGAGAAGAGTAGACTGGTTGCCTTGAAAGGTTATAGAACACAATCTGTCCTATTATTTAAACCATAATTGGAGAGAAGAGTAGGATCATTGCCTGGAAAGGCCATAGAGCAAAATCTATCTCATTATTTAAACCAGAATTGGAGAGAAGATAGACAGGTTGCCAGTAAAGGCTATAGAACACAATCTGTCCTATTATTTAAACCAGAATTGGAGAGAAGAGCAGACGGGTTGTCTTGAAAGGCTATAGAATACAATCTGTCCTATTATTTAAACCATAATTGGAGAGAACAGAGACTGGTTGCCAGTAAAGGCTATAGAACACAATCTGTCCTATTATTTAAACCATAATTGGAGAGAAGAGTAGATCAAGTTGCCTTGAAAGGCTATAGAAACACAATCTGTCCTATTATTTAAACCATGATTGGAGAGAAGAGAGACTGGTTGCCTTGAAAAAGGCAATAGAAACAATCTGTCCTATTATTTAAACCATAATTGGAGAGAAGAGTAGGACTGGTTATTTTGAAAGGCTATAGAACACACCGTCCTATTATTTAAACCATAATTAAGAGAAGAGTAGACTGGTTGCCAGCAAAGGCTATAGAACACAATCTGTCCTATTATTTAAACCATAATTGGAGAGAAGAGTAGACTGGTTGCCAGCAAAGTTCAGAGAACACAATCTGTCCTATTATTTAAACCATAATTGGAGAAAGGAGTAGACTGGTTGCTACAAAGGCTATAGAACACAATCTGTCCTATTATTTAAACCATAATTGGAGGAAGAGTAGACTGGTTGCCGTGAAAGGCTATAGAAATGAATTGTCCTATTATTTAAAAACCAGAATTGGAGAGAAGAGAAGACTGCTGTTGTGCAAAGGCTATAGAACACAATCTGTCCTATTACTCTAAACCAGAATTGGAGAGAAGATAGACTGGTTGTTTGGAAAGGTAACATAGAACAAAATCTGTCATATTATTTAAATGTAATTGGAGAGAAGAGACTGTTACAACCAGGCAAAGGCTATAGAACACAATCTGGTCCTATTATTTAAACCATAATTGAGGGAAGAGTAGATCAAGTTGCCTTGAAAGTTGCCATAGAAACACAATCTGTCCTATTATTTAAACCAGAATTGGAGAGAAGAGAAGACTGGTTGCCAGCAAAGGCTATAGAACACACTTGTCCTAATACGAAACCAGAATTGAGAGAAGAGTAGACTGGTTGCCTTGAGGTTATGAATAGAAACCAATCTGTCCTATTATTTAAACCAGAATTGGAGAGAAGAGTAGACTGGTTGCCTTGAAAGGCTATAGAACACAATCTGTCCTATTATTTAAACCATAATTAGAGAAGAGTAGATCAAGGTTACAGGGAAGGCTATAGAACACAACTGTCCCATTATTTAAACCATAATTGGAGAGAAGAGTACACTGGTTGTCTTGAAAGGCTATAGGAACACAATCTGTCCCATTATTTAAACCATAATTGGAGAGAAGATAGACTAGTTGCCAGCAAAGTCTATAGAACACAATCTGTCCTATTATTTAAACCATAATTGGAGAGAAGAGTAGACTGTTGCTCTTGAAAGGCAATAGAACACAATCTGTCCTATTATTTAAACCAGAATTGGAGAAAGAGAAGACTGTTGCCAGCAAAGGCTATAGAACACAATCTGTCTAATTATTTAAACCATAATTGGAGATAAGAGTAGACTGGTTGCTGGTAGCAAAGGCTATAGAACACAATCTGTCCTATTATTTAAACCATATTTGGAGAGAAGAGTAGACTGGTTGCCAGCAAAGGCTATAGAACACAATCTGTCCTATTATTTAAACCATAATTAGAGAGAAGAGTAGACTGGTTGCCTTGAAAGGCTATAGAACACAATCTGTCCTATTATTTAAACCATAATTGGAGAGAAGAGTAGACTGGTTGCCTTGAAAGTCTATAGAACACAATCTGTCCTATTATTTAATCCATACTATAGAAACAGCACTGGTTGCCAGCAAAGGCTACAGAACACAATCTGTCCTATTATTTAAACCATAATTGGAGAGAAGAGTTGATCAAGTTGCCTTGAAAGGCTATATTACACAATCTGTCCTATTATTTAAACCATAATTGGAGAGAAGAGTAGACTGGTTGCCTTGAAAGGCTATAGAGCACAATCTATCCTATTATTTAAACCAGAATTGAGAGAAGAGTAGACAGGTTGCCAGCAAAGGGCTATAGAACACAATCTGTCCTATTATTTAAACCAGAATTGAGAAGAGTAGACGGGGTTGCCTTGAAAGGCTATAGACACAATCTGTCCTATTATTTAAACCATAATTGGAGAGAAGATTAGACTGGTTGCCAGCAAAAGGCTATAGACCACAATCTGTCCTATTATTTAAACCATAATTGGAGAGAAGAGTAGACTGGCTGTGCAAAGGCTATAGAACACAATCTGTCCTATTATTTAAACCATAATTGGAGAGAAGAGTAGACTGGTTGCCTTGAAAGGCTATAGAACACAATCTGTCCTATTATTTAAACCACAATTGGAGAGAAGAGTAGACTGGTTGCCAGCAAAGGCTATAGAACACAATCTGTCCTATTATTTAAACCATAATTGGAGAGAAGAGCAGACTGGTTGCCAGCAAAGGCCAGGTAGAACACAATCTGTCCTATTATTTAAACCATAATTGGAGAAAAGAGTAGACTGGTTGCCTTGAAAGGCTATAGAACACAATCTGTCCTAGTTATTTAAACCAGAATTGGAGAGAAGAGTAGACAGGTTGCCTTGAAAGGTTATAGAACACAACTGTCCTATTTAAACCAGAATTGGAGGGAAGAGTAGACTGGTTGCCAGCAAAGGCTATAGAACACAATCTGTCCTATTATTTAAACCATAATTGGAGAGAAGAGTAGACTGGTTATTACAAAGGCTATAGAACACAATCTGTCCTATTATTTAAACCATAAGAGAGAAGAGTAGACTGGTTGCCAGCAAAGTCTATAGAACACAATCTGTCTAATTATTTAAACCATAATTGGAGAGAAGTTATAGACTGGTTGCCTGAAAGGCTATAAAACACAATCTGTCTAATTATTTAAACCATAATTGGAGAGAAGAGCAGACTGTTGCCAGCAAAGGCTATAGAACACAATCTGTCCTATTATTTAAACCATAATTGGAGAGAAGAGTAGATCATTGCCAGCAAAGGCTATAGAACACAATCTGTGTCCTATTATTTAAACCATAATTAAGAGCAGACTGGTTGCCTTGAAAGGCTATAGAACACACCTGTCCTATTATTTAAACCATAATTGGAGAGACGAGTAGACAGGTTGCCTTGAAAGGCTATAGAACACAATCTGTCCTATTATTTAAACCAGAATTGGAGAGAAGAGTAGACTGGTTGCCTTGAAAGGCTATAGAACACAATCTGTCCTATTATTTAAACCATAATTGGAGAGAAGAGTAGACTGGTTGCCAGCAAAGGCTATGGAACAAAATCTGTCCTATTATTTAAACCATAATTGGAGAGAAGAGTAGACTGGTTGCCAGCAAAGGCTATAGAACACAATCTGTCCTATTATTTAAACCAAAATTGGAGAGAAGAGTAGACTGGTTGCCTTGAAAGGCTATAGAACACAATCTGTCCTATTATTTAAACCATAATTGGAGAGAAGAGTAGACTGGTTGCCAGCAAAGGCTATAGAACACAATCTGTCCTATTATTTAAACCATAATTGGAGAGAAGAGTAGACTGGTTGCCTTGAAAGGCTATAGAACACAATCTGTCCTATTATTTAAACCATAATTGGAGAGAAGAGTAGACTGGTTGCCAGCAAAGGCTATAGAACACAATCTGTCCTATTATTTAAACCATAATTGGAGAGAAGAGTAGACTGGTTGCCTTGAAAGGCAATAGAACACAATCTGTCCTATTATTTAAACCAGAATTGGAGAGAAGAGAAGACTGGTTGCCAGCAAAGGCTATAGAACACAATCTGTCCTATTATTTAAACCATAATTGGAGAGAAGAGTAGACTGGTTGCCAGCAAAGGCTATAGAACACAATCTGTCCTATTATTTAAACCATAATTGGAGAGAAGAGTAGACTGGTTGTCAGCAAAGGCTATAGAACACAATCTGTCCTATTATTTAAACCATAATTGGAGAGAAGTGTAGACTGGTTGCCTTGAAAGGCTATAGAACACAATCTGTCCTATTATTTAAACCATAATTGGAGAGAAGAGTAGACTGGTTGCCAGCAAAGTCTATAGAACACAATCTGTCCTATTATTTAAACCATAATTGGAGAGAAGAGTAGACTGGTTGCCAGCAAAGGCTATAGAACACAATCTGTCCTATTATTTAAAACATAATTGGAGAGAAGAGTAGACTGGTTGCCAGCAAAGGCTATAGAACACAATCTGTCCTATTATTTAAACCATAATTGGAGAGAAGAGTAGACTGGTTGCCAGCAAAGGCTATAGAACACAATCTGTCCTATTATTTAAACCATAATTGGAGAGAAGAGTACACTGGTTGCCTTGAAAGGCTATAGAACACAATCTGTCCTATTATTTAAACCATAATTGGAGAGAAGAGTAGACTAGTTGCCAGCAAAGTCTATAGAACACAATCTGTCCTATTATTTAAACCATAATTGGAGAGAAGAGTAGACTGGTTGCCTTGAAAGGCAATAGAACACAATCTGTCCTATTATTTAAACCAGAATTGGAGAGAAGAGAAGACTGGTTGCCAGCAAAGGCTATAGAACACAATCTGTCCTATTATTTAAACCATAATTGGAGAGAAGAGTAGACTGGTTGCCAGCAAAGGCTATAGAACACAATCTGTCCTATTATTTAAACCATAATTGGAGAGAAGAGTAGACTGGTTGTCAGCAAAGGCTATAGAACACAATCTGTCCTATTATTTAAACCATAATTGGAGAGAAGTGTAGACTGGTTGCCTTGAAAGGCTATAGAACACAATCTGTCCTATTATTTAAACCATAATTGGAGAGAAGAGTAGACTGGTTGCCAGCAAAGGCTATAGAACACAATCTGTCCTATTATTTAAACCATAATTGGAGAGAAGAGTAGACTGGTTGCCAGCAAAGTCTATAGAACACAATCTGTCCTATTATTTAAACCATAATTGGAGAGAAGAGTAGATAGGTTGCCTTGAAAGGCTATAGAACACAATCTGTCCTATTATTTAAACCATAATTGGAGAGAAGAGTAGACTGGTTGCCAGCAAAGGCTATAGAACACAATCTGTCCTATTATTTAAACCATAATTGGAGAGAAGAGTAGACTGGTTGCCAGCAAAGTCTATAGAACACAATCTGTCCTATTATTTAAACCATAATTGGAGAGAAGAGTAGACTGGTTGCCTCGAAAGGCTATAAAACACAATCTGTCTTATTATTTAAACCATAATTGGAGAGAAGAGTAGACTGGTTGCCAGCAAAGGCTATAGAACACAATCTGTCCTATTATTTAAACCATAATTGGAGAGAAGAGTAGACTGGTTGCCAGCAAAGGCTATAGAACACAATCTGTCCTATTATTTAAACCATAATTGGAGAGAAGAGTAGACTGGTTGCCTTGAAAGGCAATAGAAAACAATCTGTCCTATTATTTAAACCATAATTGGAGAGAAGAATAGACTGGTTGCCTTGAAAGGCTATAGAACACAATCTGTCCTATTATTTAAACCATAATTGGAGAGAAGAGTAGACAGGTTGCCTTGAAAGGCTATAGAACACAATCTGTCCTATTATTTAAACCATAATTGGAGAGAAGAGTAGACTGGTTGCCAGCAAAGGCTATAGAACACAATCTGTCCTATTATTTAAACCTAAATTGGAGAGAAGAGTAGACTGGTTGTCTTGAAAGGCTATAGAACACAATCTATCCTATTATTTAAACCATAATTGGAGAGAAGTGTAGACTGGTTGTCAGCAAAGGCTATAGAACACAATCTGTCCTATTATTTAAACCATAATTGGAGTGAAGTGTAGACTGGTTGCCTTGAAAGGCTATAGAACACAATCTGTCCTATTATTTAAACCATAATTGGAGAGAAGAGTAGACTGGTTGCCAGCAAAGGCTATAGAACACAATCTGTCCTATTATTTAAACCATAATTGGAGAGAAGAGTAGACTGGTTGCCAGCAAAGGCTATAGAACACAATCTGTCCTATTATTTAAACCATAATTGGAGAGAAGAGTAGACTGGTTGCCTTGAAAGGCTATAGAACACAATCTGTCCTATTATTTAAACCAGAATTGGAGAGAAGAGTAGACAGGTTGCCTTGAAAGGCTATAGAACACAATCTGTCCTATTATTTAAACAATAATTGGAGAGAAGAGTAGACTGGTTGCCTTGAAAGGCTATAGAACACAATCTGTCCTATTATTTAAACCATAATTGGAGAGAAGAGTAGACTGGTTGCCTTGAAAGGCTATAGAACACAATCTGTCCTATTATTTAAACCATAATTGGAGAGAAGAGTAGACTGGTTGCCTTGAAAGGCTATAGAACACAATCTATCCTATTATTTGAACCAGAATTGGAGAGAAGAGTAGACAGGTTGCCAGCAAAGGCTATAGAACACAATCTGTCCTATTATTTAAACCAGAGTTGGAGAGAAGAGTAGACGGGTTGTCTTGAAAGGCTATAGAACACAATCTGTCCTATTATTTAAACCATAATTGGAGAGAAGAGTAGACTGGTTGCCAGCAAAGGCTATAGAACACAATCTGTCCTATTATTTAAACCATAATTGGAGAGAAGAGTAGACTGGTTGCCTTGAAAGGCTATAGAACGCAATCTGTCCTATTATTTAAACCATGATTGGAGAGAAGGGTAGACTGGTTGCCTTGAAAGGCAATAGAAACCAATCTGTCCTATTATTTAAACCATAATTGGAGAGAAGAGTAGACTGGTTGCCTTGAAAGACTATAGAACACAATCTGTCCTATTATTTAAACCATAATTGGAGAGAAGAGTAGACTGCTTGCCAGCAAAGTCTATAGAACACAATCTGTCCTATTATTTAAACCATAATTGGAGGAAGAGTATAGACTGGTTGCCTTGAAAGAACAGGAAACACAATCTGTCCTATTATTTAAAACCAGAATTGGAGAGAAGAGTAGACTGTTGCCAGCAATATGCAGAACACAATCTGTCCTATTATTTAAACCAGAATTGGAGAGAAGAGTAGAGTGGTTGTCTTGAAAGGCTATAGAACAAAATCTGTCCTATTATTTAAACCATAATTGGAGAAGAGTAGACTGTTGCCAGCAAAGTCTATAGAACACAACCTGTCCTATTATTTAAACCATAATTGGAGAGTAGACTGGTTGCCTTGAAAGGCAATAGAAACCAATCTGTCCTATTATTTAAACCATAATTGAGAGAAGAGTAGACTGGCTGCCTTGAAAGGCTATAGAACACAATCTGTCCTATTACTAAACCATAATTGGAGAGAAGAGTAGATCGGTTGCCAGCAAAGGCTATAGAACACAATCTGTCCTATTATTTAAACCATAATTGGAGAGAAGAGTAGACTGGTTGCCAGCAAAGGCTATAGAACACAATCTGTCCTATTATTTAAACCATACTGAGAAAGAGGCAAACTGGTTGCCTTGAAAGGCTATAGAACACAATCTGTCCTGGCTTTTAAACCAGAATTGAGAGAAGAGTAGACAGGTTGCCTTGGAAAGGCTAGAACAATCTGTCCTATTATTTAAACCACTGAGAGAAGAGTAGACTGGCTACCTTGAATGGCTATAGAACACAATCTGTCCTATTATTTAAACCATAATTGAGAAGAGTAGACTGGTTGCCTTGAAAGCAATATAGAACACAATCTGTCCTATTATTTAAACCATAATTGAGAGAAGAGTAGACTGGTTACAAAGCAAAGGCTATAGAACACAATCTGTCCTATTATTTAAACCATAATTGAGAGAAGAGTAGACTGGTTGCCAGCAAAGGTTATAGAACACAATCTGTCCTATTATTTAAACCAGAATTGGAGAGAAGAGTAGACAGGTTGCCTTGAAAGGCTATAGAACACAATCTGTCCTATTATTTAAACCAGAATTGGAGAGGAAGAGTAGACTGGTTGCTGCAAAGGCTATAGAACACAATCTGTCCTATTATTTAAACCATAATTGAGAGAAGAGTAGACTGGTTGCTACAAAGGTTATAGAACACAATCTGTCCTATTATTTAAACCATAATTGGAGAGAAGAGTAGACTGGTTGCCAGCAAAGTATATAGAACACAATCTGTCTAATTATTTAAACCATAATTGGAGAGAAGAGTAGACTGGTTGCCTCGAAAGGCTATAAAACACAATCTGTCTATTTATTTAAACCATAATTGGAGAGAAGAGTAGACTGGTTGCCAGCAAAGGCTATAGAACACAATCTGTCCTATTATTTAAACCATATAATTGGAGAGAAGAGTAGACTGGTTGCCAGCAAAGGCTATAGAACACAATCTGTCCTATTATTTAAACCATAATTGAGAGAAGAGTAGATCAAGTTGCCTTGAAAGGCTATAGAACACAATCTGTCCTATTATTTAATCCATAATTGGAGAGAAGAGTAGACAGGTTGCCTTGAAAGGTTATAGAACACAATCTGTCCTATTATTTAAACCAGAATTGGAGAGAAGAGAGACTGGTTGCCTTGAAAGGCTATAGAACACAATCTGTCCTATTATTTAAACCATAATTGGAGAGAAGAGTAGACTGGTTGCCAGCAAAGGCTATGGAACAAAATCTGTCCTATTAATTTAAACCACCTGGAGAGAAGAGTAGACTGGTTGCCAGCAAAGGCCAGGAACACAATCTGTCCTATTATTTAAAAACCAAAATTGGAGAGAAGAGTAGACTGGTTGCCTTGAAAGGCTATAGAACACAATCTGTCCTATTATTTAAACCATAATTGGAGAGAAGTAAGATCTGGTTGCCTTGAAAGGCTATAGAACACAATCTGTCCTATTATTTAAACCATAATTGGAGAGAAGAGTAGACTGTTGCCAGCAAAGACTATAGAACACAATCTGTCCTATTATTTAAACCAGAATTGAGAGAAGAGTAGACAGGTTGCCTTGAAAGGCTATAGAACACAATCTGTCCTATTATTTAAACCATAATTGGAGAGAAGAGTAGACTGGTTGCCAGCAAAGGCTATAGAACACAATCTGTCCTATTATTTAAACCAGAATTGGAGAGAAGAGCAGACTGGTTGCCAGCAAAGGCTATAGAACACAATCTGTCTCATTAGTTTAAACCATAATTGAGAAGAGTAGACTGGTTGCCAGCAAAGTCTATAGAACACAATCTGTCCTATTATTTAAACCACAATTAGAAGAGTAGACTGGTTGCCCTGAAAGGTTATAAAATACGTCAATCTGTCCTGTATTATAAACCATAATTGGAGAGAAGTAGACTGAAGAGCAAAGCAAAGGCTATAGAACACAATCTGTCCTATTATTTAAACCATAATTGGAGAGAAGAGTAGACTGGTTGCTGCAAAGGCTATAGAACACAATCTGTCCTATTATTTAAACCATAATTGGAGAGAAGAGTAGACTGGTTGCCAGCAAAGTCTATAGAATTGGATAATCTGTCTAATTATTTAAACCATAATTGGAGAGAAGAGAGACTGGTTGCCTCGAAAGGCTATAAAACACAATCTGTCTAATTATTTAAACCATAATTGGAGAGAAGAGTAGACTGGTTGCCAGCAAAGGCTATAGAACACAATCTGTCCTATTATTTAAACCATAATTGGAGAGAAGAGTAGACTGGTTGCCAGCAAAGGCTATAGAACACAATCTGTCCTATTATTTAAACCATAATTGGAGAGAAGAGTAGACTGGTTGCCAGCAAAGGCTATAGAACACAATCTGTCCTATTATTTAAACCATAATTGGAGAGAAGAGTAGACTGGTTGCCTTGATAGGCTATAGAACACAATCTGTCCTATTATTTAAACCAGAATTGGAGAGAAGAGTAGACTGGTTGCCAGCAAAGGCTATAGAACACAATCTGTCCTATTATTTAAACCATAATTGGAGAGAAGAGTAGACTGGTTGCCAGCAAAGGCTATAGAACACAATCTGTCCTATTATTTAAACCATAATTGGAGAGAAGAGTAGACTGGTTGCCAGCAAAGGCTATAGAACACAATCTGTCCTATTATTTAAACCATAATTGGAGAGAAGAGTAGACTGGTTGCCTTGAAAGGCTATAGAACACAATCTGTCCTATTATTTAAACCATAATTGGAGAGAAGAGTAGACTGGTTGCCAGCAAAGGCTATAGAACACAATCTGTCCTATTATTTAAACCATAATTGGAGAGAAGAGTAGACTGGTTGCCTTGAAAGGCTATAAAACACAATCTGTCCTATTATTTAAACCATAATTGGAGAGAAGAGTAGACTGGTTGCCAGCAAAGGCTATAGAACACAATCTCTCCTTTTATTTAAACCATAATTGGAGAGAAGAGTAGACTGTTTGCCAGCAAAGGCTATAGAACACAATCTGTCCTATTATTTAAACCATAATTGGAGAGAAGAGTAGACTGGTTGCCAGCAAAGTCTATAGAACACAATCTGTCCTATTATTTAAACCATAATTGGAGAGAAGAGTAGACTGGTTGCCTTGAAAGGCTATAGAACACAATCTGTCCTATTATTTAAACCATAATTGGAGAGAAGAGTAGACTGGTTGCCTTGAAAGGCTATAGAACACAATCTGTCCTATTATTTAAACCATAATTGGAGAGAAGAGTAGACTGGTTGCCAGCAAAGGCTATAGAACACAATCTGGTTCCTATTATTTAAACCATAATTGGAGAGAAGTAGACCTGGTTGCCAGCAAAGGCTATAGAACACAATCTGTCCTATTATTTAAACCATAATTGGAGAGAAGAGTAGACTGGTTGCCAGCAAAGGCTATAGAACACAATCTGTCCTATTATTTAAACCATAATTGGAGAGAAGAGTAGACTGGTTGACTTGAAAGGCTATAGAACACAATCTGTCCTATTATTTAAACCAGAATTGGAGAGAAGAGTAGACTGGTTGCCTTGAAAGGCTATAGAACACAATCTGTCCTATTATTTAAACCATAATTGGAGAGAAGAGTAGACTGGTTGCCTTGAAAGGCTATAGAACACAATCTGTCCTATTATTTAAACCATAATTGGAGAGAAGAGTAGACTGGTTGCCAGCAAAGGCTATAGAACACAATCTGTCCTATTATTTAAATCATAATTGGAGAGAAGTGTAGACTGGTTGCCAGCAAAGGCTATAGAAACCAATCTGTCCTATTATTTAACATATAACTGAAGAGAAGAAATGGATTAATACCTTTCCAAAGAGTATTTGTGCGTAAGTGAATGCAAAAGATTCACCTGGATTATGAACACGGCATCCCGATTTGTCGTTCCGAGTCGATATCCACTGTACAACGTACATCCCGTTATTGGAGTACTGGGAAGAACCTCTGTTATTCCGGGAGAAGGAATGGAAGAACTAAAAGATAATGGAAGAATTTGGTCTGCGAAGAAGAAGAAAACAGTTAAAACAGCTCCGATATGTCAGTCAATCAGTTGAGTACCATACTTGATACACACTTTTGGCGATCATGTCTTAAAGAAGACATGACTGACTGGGCAGAAGATTATCCAACAGTAGGTTGCGATTGCTTTTTGCGGTAGGCTGGTTGCCAGCCAAGGCTATAGAACTCAATCTGTCCTATTATTTAACCCATAACTGGAGGGAAGAGACGGATTAATTAATACCTTTCCCAAGAGTATTTGTGTGTAAGTGAATGCAAGGAATTCAACTGGAATTCGAACTCGACTCCCCGATTTGTCGTCCCGAGACGATATCTACTGCACCACAGCGCACATCCATATAAGTAAATAGAAGCAAAAAAAACCAAACAAATTTTACATTTAATATTTTGAACAGGATTTCGTAATCCTTGTAGTAATATATGCACAAACAAATTCTACATTATTTGCAACAAACTTTCACAATTTTGTCCCCTTTTCTCGTCAACAAATACGCATGTAAACATAGCATTATGTTTGGTTTGGCCATCCATATTTATTTGCCAGCTAATACAAAAATTTCGTAATCTCATGAATCTTAGAGTCACCAATTTAAACTCGAAACGTATCGGCCATATCGATTAAAAATGTTTAAATAATCAGTTCTCTCGTCAGAAGTTATCTTACCCACTTGTTAGTCTATCATCCCTTTATGGATTGAATATTGTTTCTATATCTGTTCTGGTACTTCAAGTATGAATTTAAAAATTCTTGAGAAAACGTAATGTTATTAGTCCTGTCCTGGCATCTTGGTTTCAGTCATTTTCCGCACCGCCATATCTGTCAGTAAGTCATTTCAGTGCCATACGTGATACACGCTAGGGTGATCATGTTTCGAAAAAGACATGACTGATTGGGCAGAAGGTTGTCCCGTAGTACGTTGCCATTGCTTTCTACGGTAGACTGGTTGCCAATCAAGGCTATAGAACCGAATTTGTCCTATTTTTTCACCCATGACTGGAGGGAAGAGATGGATTAATACCTTTCCCAAGTGTATTTGCGCGTAAGGGAATGCAAGAAATTCAACTGGAATTCGAACTCGGCTCCCCGATTTCTCGTTCCGAGGCAACATCTACTGCATAACAATGCACCTATAGCATAAATATTGTTATGCTACCTAAACTGTATGAATGTAAACGCAGTAGTAGAGAGTTGCCAAAAATGCCAATTACAAGTTGGGGATACTGAAATCAACCACGCAATGAAATTTAAATTCCTAAGAAATGTCCTAACAGAGTGCGGAAAGGGCGACACTGAGATCTGACGGCGTATTGGCGTGGCCAAAGATGCATACCAGAAGCTGAGTATTAATAGACAGGGAAATTTCGCCTGAAACAAAGAACAGAGTACTGGATTTTTATGTGGTGTCTGTTCTTCAATCTGGCAGCGAATGCTGGCTAATCTCATCAAAGATGAAGGAAAAGACGTGAAGCAACTGAAATGCGATTCTACAAGAAGATGCTGAGGAAACCATGGCCAGACGTTTGAGCAACGACGAGGTTTTGGAGAGGATGGAAACGAAATGGAATCTAATACTTAACATAAGGAAATGACAGCTGAAGTTTCTCAGACACGTAATGAGGAAGGATGGCTTGGAGTATATGATACACACATAACAGATAGTTGTAAAGAGAGACAGGGGAAAGCAACGTGTGACATATTTGATGGGCTTAAACAAATAAATTATAGAGCGGGATTTGAGAAGAATAACATGAGAAAGAGTGTTAAGAGCAACAAGGGAGAGGGAGAGGGAGATGTGGAGGGCCATGATCACCTAGGTCCTGATGGGAAACGGCACATAGAAAAAGATTACCCGACCCCACTTTTTTGTCTTTCTCATTTAATTGCTACTTCTGGATATTTATTTGCAATAGATAAAGAAAAAATGACTTCGTTATAAACCGTGTTCACCTAGGACATTGGCGATCAAGGCTTTCCACATCTTCTTGTCGCTTCTAGCTATTAATAAACTTTTCTTTCTATCATTTCTCCTAAATCCTATTCCGCCATTCATTTAAACAAGCTCATTAAGTATGTTAAGCGTTCTTTTCCTCTATCTGCCCTGTGATTATCAAATTTTCCACGTCCTCCTTCCTCGTTATTTTCCTTAGAAATCTCGACTGTCTTTTCTTGAGTTTAAGTATTAGTTTTCTTTTTGTTTCCATTTTCTCTTAAACATTGTCGTTACTAACATGTACGATCTACGGTATCCTCAGCATTCTCTTGCAGATTTACATTTCTTTTGCTTCAAGTCTCCTCTACATCTTTGAGGAAACCGTCCAGAACTCACTGCTATATTGAAGAACATATTTAGTTTAGTTCTCTCTAAGATGGGTCCGGTTAGTTTTCACTTGTCCTATCTTTTAACTGAGTCAATCAACATCACTGACCTAGTGGCAGAAATTATTCAGTCAGTCAGTTAAGTGCCATACGTGATACACGCTTGGGCGATCCTGTCTCGAAAGAGACATGATTGACTTGGCAGAAGATTATCCCGCAGTAGGTTGCCATAGACTGGTAGCCGACCAAGGCTATAGAACCCAATCTGTCCTGTTATTTAACCTATAACTGGAAGGAATAGACGGATTAATACCTTTCCTAAGGGTATTTGCGCGTAAGTGAATGCAATGAATTCAGCTGGAATTCGAACTCGGCTCTCCGATTTCTCGTTCCGAGCCGATAGCCACAACGCACATCCTCAGAAATTATTACGAGTACAAAAACTTAACATTTGTCCTTCTCAATCGTACTGCAGACACCATAATACCACGAGTTTACTATGAAATCTTAACTAGTTCCGAAAACACAGATTTTGTTTATGAGATCAATAACAATATTTTTCTGAATGTGAATTTGTATTTTTGTTGCTGTTGTTATTTTTTTGTTTTGTTTTTTTTTTTCTTTGGCTAAATATGATCGTATAAATTTATGCTATCGTTAAAAAATTGTGGCGTAAATATTTTTTTTTTTTGAATTCATATCATAACACAAAAAATTTTGTAAATTTTACATGCAAACCAGTTCTATTCATCTCCGTACTGAATTATAAGTATGGACATAGCAAATTTCGGTTGAAAGAATGTGGAATTTTGATGGCTGTTACGTGAACATATCGAAACTAATTTGAAATTACAGGGAAATAATATTCGAGATTGATATAAACAGTAAATACGTCTGAAATATAAATATAATAATATGATAATAATATCAGGATGTGCGTTGTAGTGCAGTAGATATCGGCTCGGAACGAGAAATCAGGGAGCCGAGTTTGAATTCCAGTTGAATTTCTTGCATTAATACCTTTCCAAAGGGGAGGGTATTAATCCATAATTAATCCATCTCTCCCCTTCAGTTATGGGTAAATGGCAACCTACTGCGGAATAATCATCTGCCCGGTCTGTCATGTCTCGAAAGAGACATGATCGCCCAAGCGTGTTGCACGTATGGCATTAATTGACTGAATACCAGCAAAGAGGAGACCAACGCCTCTACATTTCCACAATATAAGCCACGTGCGACGTTTTGCAATAAATAAAAAATTAAATATTCGATGGTGACAAATATGATTTGTACTAATGAAATGTTCCGAATAAGTTGTATTTCTGATACTAAATATTTATTAGTCAATCACAGGCTGCAACCGTTGCTTTCAGTCTAAGTCTTGTGACCCGTATTTGTATTATATGTTGCCTTCACATTCGTACAAATATATTTTGGAGTGGTATGAAGATATTTCTACTACGCAGCTATCGGTTAAATATCAAGATAGGCTTAGATCTTTAACCTTGTTTTGCAACCAGTCTATGATAAAAAACAACTCAATTAAAATTAGATTGGGTGTTTGACTGGCAAATTTACCAGATTAAACAAAAAAATATATTTCTTCTGGTAACCACAGTAGAAAGGGCTAAATGTGCGCCTATAGCGGGTATATCTTATCTATTCCGTTTGTAGTGAAAAGTAGTAATATACCGTTGCAGGTTAACGGAATTTGGCCTTGTGGAAGATAGCCCTCTATAAGTCATAAAATGGTTATAAAATCAAGAAAGGCAATTTGAGTAGAAAATAACATTTATATATACACATGACAATTAATGATTTTACAAAGAAAGTAATACTTGAATATAAAGCCAACGGAGGTTAGAATGTTCATGGCAAATAATGAGCTGAAAGAGATAAAAGGCTTAGGAATGTGGAGGCGTCTTGTAGGTAAGGAATGTTAATTTTGAAGTTGCCACTTCTAGGGTCCGTAAGTCAGTAAGTTGGTTTGTGAGGAAACAGTCTTTGAAGTGGACGCTCCTGATGTCAGTAAGTACTTTTGAGAAAGGGAAGAAGTGATGAGAGGTGAAGGGAGGCGAATGTCGTAGCCGCTCGACTTAAGTCAAGGGGATATCAATTACATTCTTCTCCTTGGTGTCTGCGTCAGTCTGTATGACGATGCTTTGTGTCTCCGCTTTTTATATCTGCTTTTTGGATCAAAAGTAGCTCGTTTGAGATTTTCATACATGTATTTGATTCTGAGCTTCCCATTGGCTGGTAAATAAAATTCGCGTAGGCTCGCGAAATGGAAATTTATATTTGATTAATTTTTATTTTTCAACCGGAACATCTGCGCGAATACATCTGCGCAGAGATGATTTTTGTTCAATTGCTTTCTGGTTGTTATAGAGCAAACATCCGGTCTCTCGCTTTTGCTCGGTATCACCACACGCCACAAGTGAACCTAGGGAGGCAATGTTTCTAATTAGAAGGTTTTGAGGAGCGTGGTACCACCTCTTAACTGATGCTGTTCCCAAGTCCAATCTGACTCGGATGGTAGCATCTTTTAGGGTCTCATCTATGGGCAAATAGTAAACCACCAAAATGGGGTCAAATCACTATGAAAGTACAAAAATAGAATTTTATAGTAAAAAACAATGCTAGCAATACATTTTTGAAAAAGGAAATATTGCCACCAATACATTTGGCCCTCGACAAATGCTCTCTTTATAAAATACGTTAATGAAACCTGATCTAAAAACTGATTTTTTGCAAAACATGCATATTTTATTCTAATCAACCTATCGTAAAAATCTTGTCGGCAGTCAGTCAGTTAAGTGCCATATGTGATACATGCTTGGCGATCGTGTCTCTTTATCCCTTAGTAGGTTACCATTATTTTCTGCTGTAGACATTATTTGCCAGCCAAAGTTATAGAACCCAATCTGGCCTGTTATTTAGCCCATAACTGGAGGGAAGAGACTGATTAAAACTTTTCCCAAGAATATGTGTGCGTAAATAAATGCAAGGAATTCAAATGAAATTCGAACTCGGCTCCCCGATTTCTCGTCCCGAGCCGATATCCACAACACCACAACGCACAACCCGAATGTCGACATTAAATAACCCATTTAAGTTGATATGCCGTAAAACAAAATAAAACAAACTAAACCAATAATTCATACTGACTCGTATGATCTAAGCAATGCAGTACCACCACTTATGCGCAGGTGGCTACAAAAAAGCAAAGTGAAATTTTAAGCAAGAGTAGAGCGAAGAAAAAGGTTACAGGGGGTGTTTGAAAAAGGGCAAGAAAAGGATGGGAATACCGGTGAGAAGAGGGTAGAGCGAGAAATGTAAAAAACAAGATACAAGGTGATGAGGAAAGAAGAGAAGGACTGGAGTGAAGTGGATAAGAGATTTAGTCACAATATTGTTGTCGTTAGTGACTGATTGTACTTTATTTCTAATATTATTCGACTCGTAACTGATGGTACTAATGAGCGATCTCGAACTAATCTTTCTCATTGGTAATTTCGGACCTCAATTATTGACGGTTGGTCGATAATTAAGGTTTCCGGTGTGTCATCAATAAGAATGAATATAGTCCCGTTTGAATATTTATTCGGTCGAATAATAATGTCTATAGACCCGTTTGATATTCATTCGGTTGAATAATAATAACTATAGACCCGTTTGAATAATTATTCGGTCTAATTATAATGTCTATAGACCCGTTTGAATATTAATTCGGCCGAATAAAACGTTGTTAAAACCTTTGTTGTGAGTACAAATAAGCGATCTGGCCATCATCAGAATAGAATACTGGTCAAAGTCAATAATTTATTTGAAGAAGTCAAAATCAATAATTTATTTGAAGAATGCATTTTGAAAACTTGCGAAATCACTCAAACAACTGATCTACCACTAAATCCTCAATGAAGCGCTATTTATTTGCATGACGTCAAATTAAAACCGTATTTCCGTAAAAGGAAATTGTAAACTGTGAGAAACCTAAATTTTGTTATTGTACACCCTGCTTAACCACCAATAAGCCACCATCAGATTTTTTAGTTGTTTCTAAAGCTGAAAGAGGCTTTAAAAGGTCAATATTATTAATTCAATAGCGAAGTTGAAATCGTGTTTATGTCGGAAAAAAAATATAATTTTTAAGAGAAATTTACTTCGTTTCATTTTTTCTATTATTCTTTCCGTTCTGAAAAAAAAATGATATTGAATCTTCTATCACGCCCAATACACGAATCTATACTTCTTTGTCGATTTTCCAGTCTTTCTACTATTTTGCACATATTGGGCCATGTGGTAAGTAAGGTGATGTCAGTTAGAATAGTGTTAATCTGGATTCTTAACTGAAACCTTCTATGAAGTCACGCGCTTCCACTGAATGACACCGACGCTGAGAGGTGGTCGTACAGCATCGAACAATCGAAAATATATAGAGGAACAAAAAACATCTCACTCATTGTTTCGTAAAAAGCTCAGAGGTGTGACGGAAAAGAATTCCAGAGAGTCAATAATGCATCTCAATTATCTGTTCGCTTTTTCTGAGGGAAAACTTACAGAAATATTTTTTAGTTCCGGAATTATTTAACTGATTTATTCAAGGCATTGATAATTTGCTTTGCCTGTCAGATATTAGGTTCAGAACTTTGCTGTAGGTTTGTAGTTATGAGGGGAGTAACGTTATTCATTTAACAAGATTTTTTTTTTTAATCATATCACCCCGAGCAAGGCGGTAACGCCACTGATGCGCAGGGGGCTAAGTAATAGTGAAAAGATTGGAAAAGAGAAAGCCGGAAACCACATCCTAAACAGGGAACAAGGAATGAGCTTGTACACCTGTTCAATAGACGTGGGTGGAGTGTGAACCGGGCGATAGTTCAGTCTATCTACTCCCATTGAAAAAAAAAATAAGGAAAAGTGAAAAGATTGGAAAAGAGAAAGCCGGAAACCACATCCTAAACAGGGAACAAGGGATGAACCTCTACACCTGTTCAATAGACGTGGGTGGAGTGTGAACCGTGCGATAGTTCAGTCTATTTACTCCCATTGAAAAAAAAAATAAGGAAAAGTGAAAAGATTGGAAAAGAGAAAGCCAGAAACCACATCCTAAACAGGGAACAAGGGATGAACCTCTACACCTGTTCAAAAGACGTGGGTGGAGTGTGAACCGGGCGATAGTTCAGTCTATTTACTCACATTGAAAAAAAAATAAGGAAAAGTGAAAAGATTGGAAAAGAGAAAGCCGGAAACCACATCCTAAACAGGGAACAAGGGATGAGCCTCTACACACCTGTTCAATAGACGTGGGTGGAGTGTGAACCGGGCGATAGTTCAGTCTATTTACTCACATTGAAAAAAAAATAAGGAAAAGTGAAAAAGATTGGAAAAGAGAAAGCCGGAAACCACATCCTAAACAGGGAACAAGGGATGAGCCTCTACACCTGTTCAATGGGAATAACGTTATTCATTTAACAACGATATATTATTTACTTTCAAATAGCTGGTTTCAACCGACAGAGCTGACCATATTTTATCTTCGCGCCTTTTGACTCCAAAATTTGCTGTACAATTTGAGTAATCACTACAAAAATGTTTAAAGGGATAAACAATCCGTCGCACTAATAAAAAATACTTTTTTTCTTTTCAGCATATCAGTCAGTTAAGTGCTATACGTGATACACGCTTTGGGCGATCATGTCTTTAAAGAGACAAGACTGACTGGGCAGAAGATTATCCCGCAGTAGGTTGCCATTACTTTCTGCGGTAGACTGGTTGCCAGCCAAGGCTATAGAACCCAATCTGTCCTGTTATTTGACACATAGTTAGAGGGGTAAGATATGTACTATATTATTACGTAGTAATTAATGGGGGATCAGTTTATTACTTTATAACAACATAAAACCGATCCTCCACTTTATAACCAGTAGAAGCCTTAATCATTATCTCAACTATTATATTCAGTCAGCCAGTTAAGTTTAATATGTGATACATGCTTTGGGCGATCATGTCATGAAAGAGATATGACTGACTGGGCAGAAGATTATCCCGCAGTAGGTTGCCATTGCTTTCTGCCGTAGACTGGTTGCCGACCAAGGCTATAGAACCCAAACTGCCCTATTATTTAACCCATAACTGGAGAGAAGAGACGGATTAATACTTTTCCTAAGGGTATTTGTGTGCAAGTGGATGCACGGAATTCAACGGGAATTCGAACTCGGTTTTCCGATTTGTCGTTCCAAGTCCATATCCACTGCACCACAACGCACATCCCAGTACATATATTTTTTTTATAAACATTTCACGCCAAGCAAGACATGACTGCCACTGTTGAGCAGGGGGTCACATTGAGAGGCAAAAATAAAAGAAACATACTAAAGGGAAAGAATAAGAGAAGAATGGGAATCAAAGAGATAGAAGATGGTAACTGATGTTGCATTTAAACTTTTAAAACAATTCTCGGTAATTGAATTACAAAAAATAGAAAAAGATACGATTCATTTCTTCCACAAAAATAGACTTCGTCAGAGTTTTATTGTTTTATTGATTAAATTATATATATGTAAAGAAAGAAGTTATAGTAGCCGTAAAGATCTAAACTTATTTATAAATGGAACTGTGTGTGTGTGTGTCTGTGTCTGTGTGTGTCTCTCTCTCTCTGTGTGTGTGTGTGTGTGTGTGTGTTTGTCCGTTACCTATAAACTCCAAAACGGCTGAACCGATTTTCTTGAAAATTTACACAGTTGTACTATAAGCGTATGCGAGTGTTCTTAGCTAGGTTTTGTGTCGAGGTACCCCCGATAAATATCAAAAATGGATAATCGAAAAAATCGGGTTTAGAAGGAGTGGTCCGATTTTAATCAAATTTGATACACTCATAGGCAAAGACATAAGAATCGATATTCAGACCTTTCAAGGTTGCAGTTCTTACAATAGTGCAGAAAATCGATATATATATATATATATATATATATATAAGGCATGATGTTTGTGTGTGTGTCTGTTTATCTGCCTGTATGGGTTTGGCTCTAAGTAGGTATAATTGTAGTTCTTAGTTTCAGCTATGATAGCATTTACTCAGTAGACTTATTTACTCTTCAAAATTCAGTTTACGACGAAAAAAACTTATTTGATATCGGTACCAGGAAATCAAAATTTGACTTACATTCATTCATTTTTCTTTCAGTTTACGGTTTCGTTTAGCTAGAAACAACTATTGCTTTTTAGTCTTTCGTGCCAACGTCCAAAGAGTCTGAGCTCCAGGACCATGGATTAGTTTTAAAGTTTTTTATTCCATCCGATCAACGCTGGGCTATACTGCTAGACGATTATATTCATGCGCCGAAAGAAAACACTGAAAATATGGAGAAGTTAAATTTTTAACATTTTTCGTTCGACGTGTCTTGACACACAGCTCAATCAATCTCATTCTATTTCTTAAAGTATTCTTTTGTTTTTTGTTTTTTGTCGTTTTTCGCTCTGGCTTTTCAATACGACGAAAGATTATTTGTTGAGAAATGATTTCCGAGTCATGATTCTTACAACAATTTAGATTTTTATGATTTTTTTTATTTTATATTATTCATTTTTGTTGGTGGGAGCAGTAATGTCAACACTTTAAAAGGCCCGGAGCTATTCAAAATAGTGCGCTACGTTAAAGGGTAGTTTATATGGATAGAAGGAGAAGATAACTGTTAGCTTTATACCTGAACAGGTAAAGATTGTAGTGTACGGAGAAACATCGTCTTGGTAGTCTGTCCCACAGAGCAGTGATTCCCAGGAAGAAGCTGTTTGAGTGGAACGTACTTCTTACCAAAGAAATACGGAGGGAATGTGGGTGGTTTGATACTATGTAAGCAGCATTCCGTGTCCGCACCGCATAGGTTGAATCTGGTGGAACCAAGGAATGTAGTTCATCCGAGCACTTTCTGTAATAGTAGTGGTAGAGCAGTGATAGAACCCAGAGAAATATTTGAAGTCTAGCAAGACTGAAAAGAGGGAACTGAACAGTTCTCGACCAAATATGGCAAAAGTACTCCGTTTTCGGCTTGAACTGACTCTTATAAGCTAGACGATAACATAAGGAGATATTGGAATTATGTTGGGGCTTATTGGAACGCAATAGATAGGCGATCATTTAACGTTCATCTTTAGCGGATATGAGGTTGAGGCCTAATAGTCTCCCAAGACAAGGTTCCTCTTCAAAGGAGCGTCTGTTAATCGAGAATGGCGGTAGCTTTGGGTCAGATCTTTTTACAATGTATACTATGAGTTTCCTTCAATAAGTTTCCGGACTTTTTTTCTTATAGAGGCATTTAAAATGTATGTAGGCTCATGAAGTTGTATTATGTTATTACTATATATCTGATGAGATTCAGTCAGTTAAGTGCCATACGTGATACACGCTTGGGCGATCATGTCTCAAAATAGACATGACTGACTGGGCAGAAGATTATCCCGCAGCAGGTTACTATTGCTTTCTGCCGTAGACTGGTTGCCGACCAAGGCTACAGAACCCAATCTGTCCTGTTATTTAACCCATAACTGGAGGGAAGAGACAGATTAATACCTTTCTCTAGGGTATTCGCGCGTAAGTAAATGCAAGGAATTCTACTGGAATTCGAACTCGGCTTCCCGATTTCTCGTTCCGGGCCGATATCCACTGCACCACGACGGACGTCCGATGAGATTACAGATCCAATTTTATTATCTCAGGTTGAAATGGACAGGCGCAACAGGATTTCGAACACACCCTACTAAACCCTGGCCAGATATGGCAGCAGTATTCAATGTACGGGCGGATGGTAGATTTATATATGTGCAGGATTGTTTCAAATAGGAAAAACTTTCTGGCCCTGCACAGAGCGGGTTTAGCTATGGATTCTATATAGTCATTCTACTTGAGGTCTGTTGTGAGAGTTAACTCGAGGAGGCGCAGTGTTTTGCTTTCAGGAAGACTAGCCTGATGCATGCTAATGGGGGGGGGGGCTAGGAGTGATTGTCTGTGATGGTTAATAGATAGCAGCTTCGTTTCACGAGCCATTTCTTACCCCAGTCCGCTATCGATTGGATGTCCTTTTCACGCTCGGTAGCCAGGTCTGCTTTGTCAGCCTCAGCAGATTTTTTATCAATGCGTGAGTAAACCGTAGTGTCCTCAGCGTATATGCCTACTTGGGATCTTATTACATCTGGAGATCGTTAATGTAGATAAGGAAAAGTATAGAATCTAGAATAGAGCCTTGAGTTAAATAAACTTGTGTAAATAAATGCAAAATGAATTCAAAATATCGAAAATTAGGGAGAAGTCATACTGGTTTTCACTATCCTGGCATTAAATTCAAGAGACCAAACAAAACAGTCTCCATTGTTTCTTCACCATAATGTCACGTTTATTTCTGAAAGGTCACATTATATGAAAATTCTATTTAATAACCATTGAAAATGAATAATAAGAAATAAACACACTAACTTCAGTGAAATTTTATTACTGCTTTTAAGTGAGAGTTAACCTTTTTATTTATGGTCAAGTAGACAAATATTGCTGTCTTTCACTACAACCACATTTACAATTTTTGATTAGTGGGACCTAATGGTTTCTATTTAGACTTTTAAAATCCTTTAAATCTACAAGATACTCAGAATGAAATATCGGGAGGTTGGTCGTTTTGAGAAGCGTGGAACTATCTCTTAATTACTGTTGTTCACCGGTCCCCTCTGTCTCACCTGTTAGGATCCCAGCTATGGGTAAATAGTGAATCAAAATAAAAGCAAGACACTATGAAAGTATAAAAATACTTTATTTATGTTGAAATTACTATCAATTAATTTTGAAAAGAAAATGACCAACAATACCTTTTATAGTAGTATAATTGCCAATGACACATTTTATAAGGAAATGACCAATACATTTCATCTGTAATGGAAGGCATAAAACTGTGTTCAAGATATATTTGGTTAAAGCTATAAATTTGTTCAAAATATGTAGATTTTGTCATTAAATAACCCATAGAGATGTTACTATGCCACCAAACAAAATCAGCCAAACAACTAAATCAGTATATCGTACCTGGGACATGTGGGAAATGAGAAGGTTTTTTATGTCAAAAAGAAACAGTTAAAATTTTTAGAGCGCGTAATGAGGAAAGAAGGTTTGAAAATTTCGATACTCACAGGGCAAATTAAAGAGAAGAACGACCGTGGGAAAAACACATCAACCAGTAAGATTGAGTCAATAGATGGTAGAACAATGTTCAGAATAAATAAGATAAAAAAAATTATTTATCAATAACATGGAAGATCAGGAAATTGGGGAGACACATAAAAAAAGTAATATCAAAGGATTCAAAATGATATATATATATAGAAAATATTTATGAACAAAATATATATTATTATATAACAGAAAAGACGAGCATCGGTGTGGGGGAAAATAACATTATTTTTGTGTATTATTATTTGCTAGGTGCTATGAACAACTAATCTTGGAGTAAACAGAGAAGAGGAAGTATACTAATAGTTAATAATGATCGTTTAATGCGCCTAGCAAAATATTATGCTAAACCCGTGGCACTCCCTCATTTCAGTGTTGTCATTTACTAAGCATCCCCCAACTATTGATTAAAGAGTAGGTCAAACCTTACTCTTTGACGTTGGCTAAAACAATTCTATGTAAAGAGCAACTATATTTAAAACCAGATATTGCGCTGGTGAACCACAAATGATAGGGCCTTCTAAAAGGACGACACTATGATCTCCAACAGATAGATAGATAGATAGATAGATAGATAGATAGATAGATAGATAGATAGATAGATAGATAGATAGAAAAAGTCATACATAGATAGATACGAAGAGTCACATATAGTTGATAATGAATAATCCTAGATACGAAGAGTCAAGATAGATACAAAAAATGAACTACAAATACGATAGATAGATAGATAGATAGATAGATAGATAGATAGATAGATAGATAGATAGATAGATAGATAGATAGGATAGGATAGATAGATAGATAGATAGATAGATAGATAGATAGATAGATAGATAGATAGATAGATAGATAGATAGATAGATAGATAGATAGATAAGAATAGGTTTAGATAGATAGATAGATAAGAATAGGTTTGGATAGATAGATAGATAGATAGATAGATAGATAGATAGATAGATAGATAGATAGATAGATAGAATAAAATTAAATAAAATAGATAGATAGATAGATAGATAGATAGATAGATAGATGAATAAAAGATTAAATAAGATAGATAGATAGATAGATAGATAGATAGATAGATAGATAGATAGAATAAAAGATTAAATAAGATAGATCAGGAACAGAATGAGATAGATAGATAGATAGATAGATAGATAGATATGAATAAAATTAAATAGATAGATCAGGAACAGAATGAGATAAATAAGGAACAGAATGAGATAGATAGATAGATAGATAGATAGATAGATAGATAGATAGATAGATAGATAGATAGATAGATTGATTTATTTATTTAATTAGATAGATACATAGAAAGACAGATACAAACAGTTCCAGAGTGGTTTAGTATGAGAAATGTCACAGCTATCAGGCAGCCAATGATGATAGTACAATAATGAACTAGACAAGCTTATTAACCATTACCCTAAGCAGCAACACCTCCCGCTCTCTCTCTCTCTCTCTCCCCTCTCTCTATCCCTCTGATGTCCAAAAAATATTCTCCCTAAAGTAGACTTGCTACTAACTTATGAGAGACCGATTATCTAATGAGAACTCAAGTTCTACAGACGAGATGTTTATGTTATCTCGCGTGTTCCCAATTTTTTCTGATTCTAAAATCTTACCATGGCAATTAGCAGACTTTCTGAAATACCGACATCCCTGAAGATATTTTCTTCCGCAAGCTCAGGATATTACAGTTTATACAGATTCCTGGTTTACTTTTCTTTATCTGTACAAAAAACCTCACATAATTTTGGGAAAATTCCCACCTGTCTCAATTCACAATGCCTTCTGGCGATATACTAGGAAGATGCAACGGTTTCTCCAGCGCTCATATACATTATCTTATAAATTGCATTGATCTATGTTCAATAACTTGTATATTTTTTATGTTCAAAAAATGAACTAGAAACACGAATCTTTTAATTAAACGTCTGGTTCTCTGTAACAACAGAAAATTGGATTCTCACATTGCTATATGCCTTTTTTTAATGACCTAGTCCCAAAAAGCGACTTATCGGGTAGCCCACTTTACTGGCCTTGTAGTAAACATTCGTAAATTAAATAAATACCTGATCACCTCTCTATGTAAAGAGCAACTAAATTTAAATCTAGATATTGGCCTAGTTTACAACAAATGATAAGGCCTTCGAAAAGGATGAGACTATGATCTCTACCTGATAGATAGATAGATAGATAGATAGATAGATAGATAGATAGATAGATAGATAGATAATGGATAGACTTGGTTAGATAGATATAGAGGTAAATGGATATATACGAAAAGTCCTACATAGATAGATACAAAATGTTATAGTTAGTTTATACATAGACTTAGTTATATAGATAGGAAGGGTCATAGACAGAGAGATCAATAGATAGATAGATAGATAGATAGATAGATAGATAGATAGATAGATAGATAGATAGATAATGGATAGACTTGGTTAGATAGATATAGAGGTAAATGGATATATACGAAAAGTCCTACATAGATAGATACAAAATGTTATAGTTAGGTAATACATAGACTTAGTTATATAGATAGGAAGGGTCATAGACAGAGAGATCAATAGATAGATAGATAGATAGATAGATAGATAGATAGATAGATAGATAGATAGATAGACTTGGTTAGATAGATATAGAGGTAAATGGATATATACGAAAAGTCCTACATAGATAGATACAAAATGTTATAGTTAGTTTATACATAGACTTAGTTATATAGATAGGAAGGGTCATAGACAGAGAGATCAATAGATAGATAGATAGAGAGATAGATAGATAGATAGATAGATAGATAGATAGATAGATAGATAGATAGATAATGGATAGACTTGGTTAGATAGATACAGAGGTAAATGGATATATACGAAAAGTCCTACATAGATAGATACAAAATGTTATAGTTAGGTAATACATAGACTTAGTTATATAGATAGGAAGGGTCATAGACAGAGAGATCAATAGATAGATAGATAGATAGATAGATAGATAGATAGATAGATAGATAGAAAGAGTTACAGACTGGTTTAGAGTGAGAAAAAGTTACAGCTATAAGGCAGCCAGTAATTAAAGTACAATAATGAACTAGATACGCTTATTGACCATTACATTAGGCAGCAACACCTCTCTCTTTCTTTCTCATTCCCTCTCTCTGTCTCTTTCTGTCTGTCTGTCTCTCTCTCTCTGTCTTTCTCTCTCTCTCTCTCTCTCTCTCTCTCTCTCTCTCTCTCTCTGATGTCCGAAAAATATTCTTCTTTAAGTAGACTTGTTTGAGTTCTTATTATCTAATGAGAACACAAGTTCTACAGACAAGATATGTTCCCATTTTTTCTGATTCTAAAATCTTACCATGGCAATTAGCAGACTTTCTGAAAAACCGACATCCCTGAAGATATTTCTTCCGCAAGCACAGAATTTTACAGTTTATATAGATTCATGGTTTACTTTTCTTTAACCATACAAAAAAAAACTCTCATAGTCTTGGAAAAATTCCCACCTGTCTCATTTTACAATGCCTTCTGTCGATGTACTAGGAAGATGCAACGGTTTCTCCAGTGCCCCATACATTATCTTATAAATTGCATTGATCTATGTTCAATAACTTGTATATTTTTTCATGTTCAAAATATGAACTACAAATACGAATCTTTTAATTAAACGTCTGGTTCTCTGTAACAACAGAATATTGCATTCTCACATTGCTATATGCCTTTTTTTTAATGACCTAGTCCCAAAAAGCGACTTATCGGGTAGCCCACTTTTGTGGCCTTGAAGTAGATATTTGTAAGTTAAATAAATACATAATCAGTCAGTGCGTTACGTGCCATGCGTGATACACGCTTTTGGCGATCATGTCTCTTTCGAGACACGACTGACTGGGCAGAAGATAATCCCGCAGAAGGTTGCCATTACTTTCTGCGGTAGACTGGCTGCCAGCCAATTCTATAGATCTCAATCTGTCTTATTATTTAACCCGTAACTGGAGGGAAGAGAAGTGTATTTGTGCGTAAATGAATGTAAGGAATTCAACTGGAATTAGAACTCGGATCCCCGATTTGTCGTTCCGAGTCGATATCTACTGCACCACAACGCACATCAGCTCTCTATAAATATACTATTGTTTAGATAACTACTTTATTCTCAATACTTGTGAGGATGTGCGAAACATTAATTCAGTAAAACCCAGTGACTTTGCTAGAGACAGCAGAGTTTAAGTATCTTAAGAAAGTGCAAGCCATTGCTACTGTTGTTAATTCAATCTGTGCCGATTCTTTCAGAATTAGGTAAAAATAACATCGACGTCAGGTAAGTCATCAGATAATGGGAAACTGTAGAAGAAGGGAATATTATTTCATTGCAGTTCTTCCCCAATATGGGCATTATTATATTCATGATATAATAACACCTTATTTCATGGGCGGAACAGAGTAGCTGAAACAAAAATGAATTACACACATGCTTTGTTCTCAAATATAGTTTTCTGCCGCTGTCATACACAAAACTACATACATATGTTTACATTTGTGCCACGCTCATAAAATCTAAACTTATTTATAAATGGAACTTTGTGTGTTTGTGTGTCTGTGTGTGTGTCCGTTACCTATAGACTCTGAAATGGCTGAACCGATTTTCTTGAAAAATACAGAGTTGTACTATAAGCGTCTGCGAGTGTTCTTAGCTAGGTTTTGTGTCGAGGTACCCTCGATAAATATCGAAAATCGATAATCAAAAAAATCGGGTAATAGAAGGAGCGGTCCGATTTTAATCGAATTTGATACACTCATAGAAGAAGACATAAGAAACGATATTCAGAAGTATCAAGGTTGCAGTTCTTACGGTAGTGCAGAAAATCGATAATATATATATATATATATATATATATATATATATATATATAAGGTAAGATGTTTGTTTGTGTTTCTGTTTATCTGCCAGTATGTCTTTTTTTTTTTCAGCCATTTTATTTTAGTTTTTGCTTTGGGTTTGGCTCTAAGTAGGTATAATTTTAGTTTCAGCCATCATACCATTTACTCAGAGGGCATATGTCGCCTTCAAAATTCAGTTTACGACGAAAAAAACCTATTTAACATCTATACCGGAAATCAAAATTTGACTTACATCCATTAATTTTTATTTCAGTCTACGGTTTCGCTTTAACTGGAAACAACTATTGCTTTTTAGTCTTTCGTGCCAACGTCTAAAGAGTCTGAGATCAAGGACCATGGATTAGTTTTAAAGCTTTCTTTACACCCGCGCAACGCCGGGCTATACTACTAGTATAAAATATATGCAGCAACAAGCGGAGTGAAACGTTGATGAAAAGGGTGTCGTACTTGTAATAATTCCCAATGAACGGATATTCTTCTGTCTTTCTAAAGAAACCATATTTTATTTTAGGATTCCATATTTCAACGGGCCAGATTTATCCGCTCTTTCTCTAGCAAGAGCATATTTCGCAAACGAGCATTCTTTTTTTTTTTCTAAATTGACGACTGCGAGGCTGAATTAGTTTCTATATAATGTAAATATAGGGTGTCCATAAAGACTCTATGCACTTAAAAATTATAAATTTATTTGTATTTGTGATAGAAATAATCTGTAAAAAATGAGCTTGAACAATGAAACTTGAAAGATAATACAGTGTTTCAACGAGCTGGAGGTCCTTGTCACTTTGTTCTGCGTATTAGACAGTTTCTAAATCAGGAGTTTCAGATTGATCGGAAGGAGTGGACCATGTATTGGCCTTCACGTTTGCCAGATTTAACTCCATTAGATTTTTACATCTAGTTCAGTAAAAGATTTGAAAGCTAAAATAACTAATGCGATTGCAGGCATTACTGTAAATCAGTTGGCAAATATTTTCCGTGAACTGCAAAATCGTTTTGCCCTTTGTATTGCTAATGATGGAGGACATGTGGAAATGGAAATAAAATTTCAATAAAACCTTAAAAAATATAGATTTATTTCTTTTTAATCCTTTCATGAATTATTTCATACAAATACAAATAAAGTTATAAAATTTTTACATGAACTTTATGGACACTCTGTATATATTTCCATAAAAAAATGTCCCCATGTGCTTGTAATACTAGATAATTAATTACGTCATTTTGCATATTGTTTAAATTATTATTGTGCAAGACTTTAAAATGATGGCTTTAACTGTTTCTTTTTCTTTTTTTTCTGTTTGTTGTGTATATTTTCTTAAGACAGTAATGGTTCTATTAAAAAAGTTAACACTGGGATAAACCTGGGTGCGGATTAATCTTTTGGTAATATTTGATTCTCGAGTAGTATCTATATTTTTAGTTGATCTAATGAATATTTTTGAGCGTTTTATATTTTTTTAGTAACCAACAACCTTTCGTTTTGCTTATAGATATTTTATTTCAAATAAATTAATTTTATTAATTTTATTTATTTTGCCTTAACATATCTGCTAAAACTAAATACATTTTTTCTCTTGTCTTTTTCGTTTACTCATGTTGTTCCTTTCTTGTTATTTGGTACAGTTCTTGGTAATGAATGAGATTCAAAGAAGGAATGTCTGTAAAAACGGTTCTACCAAACCCGTTTACCAGATAATTTTTCATTTAATTGTTTGTACCGTCAGGAGTCAATGATGAATACGCAGAAATTATTGATTAAATATGGTTGCACCTCCAGAAAAGAAAAACTCATATATGAAGAATTTCTTGTGTCTTTGGTCAGTTATCAATTGACAATATGTTTTGTCTTTTTGTCTTTCTTCTTTTTCTTTTCTTCTTCTTTTTCTTTTCTTCTTTTTAAACAAATTAATTGATATAAACTTTGAATTCTCTACTCTATCATCTAATAAAACTCTTTAATAAGCTCAACCACACAAATCTCTTATACATTCACAACTCGCAGTTTCCGTATCGTTATTATTAATTTCTACTATTCTCCTCGGGCTTCTTGACAAAATACAGCGAAGAATCTGTAACGTGATTGATACCGACTTAGCTGACCGCCTGTAGTCACTCTCTCACCGGCGTGACCTGGCTTCCCTGTGCCTCTTTTATAAATACTTCCATGGCGTCTGCTCTGATGAACTTAAATCAATGGTGCCCCCTAGGTGTGAGTTTGCACGAGATACTAGATTGGCAAATAGGTCCCACTCTTTTACAGTGAAACCGATGAAATGTAACCACAATTCCTACTCCAACAGCTTCTTTTCTCGCACTTTCACGCCTGTGGAATTCCCTTCCGCATGCTTGCTTCCCCGACGGCTATAACCTCCAGGAGTTTAAATGTAAGGTCAATAGACACCTCCTAACATACTAAGCCTCCCATTCTCTCCAACTCTCCCCCTATGTACATCCTAACTCGTCTATCGCCCTGTGTAAACCCCTGCGCTATAGTGGCAGTGGAATGCCTTGCTTGGGGTGACATGATTAAGAAAAAAAATTACTTTCCACCCTTCTTCTTCTTCTATGTTCAATGTCCTTTCAGTACGTAGGCGATCATGGCTTTCCAAGTCTTCCTATCCCTGGTGGTTCTTCATACGTTTTCTCCTGATACACCACGCAACCCCATTTCGTTATGCACCTGCTCAGGCCCTTCAGAGATGTTATTCGCTGCTTTCCTCTGTCTCTTTTTCCTTCTATCTGGCCTGTCAGTATCAGGTTCTCCAAGCCCTCCTTCCTCATTGCATGTCCCAGGAACTTCAGTTGTCTTTTCGTGATGCTCACTATTAATTTTCTTTTCGTTGCCATTCTTTTCAACACCTCATCATTGCTCACATGTTCGGTCCATGATATCCGCAGCATCCTTCTATAGAATCACTTTTTAGCTGCTTCAATTTTTTCCGTCATCTTCGATGATATTATCCAGCATTCACTGCCGTATTGAAAAACTGACATCACATAGCTATCCAGTACTCTCTTCTTTGTTTCTTGTAAAATTTTCCTGTATGTTAGTACTTTACTCAGCTTCTGGAACACATCATTTGCCATGCCAATTCGCCTGCGGATCTCTATGTCGCACATTCCATCTCCTGTTAGAACACTTCCTAGGTATTTGAATTTTTGTACTTGCTTGATTCTAGTATCACCCACCTGTATTTGGCATTTTGAGTTGATCTTTTTGCTGATGACGATGCATTTAGTTTTTCCTTTTCTCACAAGCTTCTTACCACCCTGGGATTACGGCCATATCACGTTGAATACACCGGTTCCCGCTCGATCACCGAAGTTAAGCAACGGTGAGCCTGGTCAGTACTTAAATAGGTGACCGCTTGGGAATACCAGGTGCTGTAAGCGTTTAGTGACGGATGTGTATTGTGGTGCAGTGGATATCGGCTCGGAAAGAGAAATCGGTGAACCGAGTTGAAATTCCAGTTAAATAGCTTGCATTCACTTAAGCACTGGTACCCTTGGGAAAGGTATTAATCCGTCCCTTCCCTCCAGTTATGGGTTAAATCACAGGGTAGGACTTGGAGACCCTGCCCTTAAAAAAAATCCCAATGAATCTTGATACTCGAAAAGAAAAAGTATTACTAACACAAAACTTATATAAAAATAACAACAATAAATTGTTGAAAGAAAAAGGTATTACCAGCAATAAATAAATAAAATTTAGTTGGCAATAAATGACCCACCGAGGGTGATATGCCATAAAAACAAAAGAACCAACCAAAAGATCTCACCACCCTAATGAGATTTCGATAGAAAATGCTCTGACGCGCTATATTCTTCCGTTTCTCATTTTCAGACCCTCACAGCGAGGGTCCACCAATTCACGTATGCAGGGTCGGCTCATCCTTATGCGCTTTGAATTCTACTGGCAAGTTTATTTCCCAGAACAGTTACATTGGGAAGAGACTACTGAGCAAATGCCTTCCCAATCATTTATTCCTAACCTATTCAAACCAGTCGTTTTCTGTTTTACGTATCCTAAAAATATCCATTTTTTTATTTCTCCCGTTTACTTATTTAAAAACAACCTCAGTGATTAACACTCTTGCGTGAGTAATTCTTGCACCTTCTATTTGGTCAACAATACTATCAAAATTATTTTATCATATTCTAAATATCGATCCATTTTTATGGAATCATCGGGGAGTAAAGCTGCGTTTCTGCTGCTAAGAAAGTCGGTTCTCTGTGTAGGGCCAGTTTTTCTCGCCTGAAACAATCCTGCACATATACAAATCTACCATCCGCCCGTGTATTGAATATTGCTGCCATATCTAGTCGAGTGCTCCTGCTATCCACTTAGGTGTCCTCGACCAAATCCAACGGACAATCTGTAATGTGATCGATCTAGACTAGGATACAATCACTTTCTCCCCGACGAAGTGTGGCTTCCGTGTCTCTTCTACAAATACTTTCACGGCTTCTGCTTCGATGAACTTAGCTCACTGGTACTCTCGAGCGACAAGATTAGTAACTACGTCCCATCCTTTTATTGTGAAACCAATAAATTGTAAATGCAAATTCTACTCCATCAACTTCTTTACTCGCACTTCTCGCCTGTGGAATTCCCTTCCGCTTACTTGCTTTCTCGACAGCTATAATCTCCAAGAATTTAAATGTAAAGTCAATAGTCATCTCCTGTCTCACTAACTTACATTCTCTCTCTCTCATACTTTTTTCTTCGTCCCCCTCACTCTCATCAGTATTCTCTTTCTTCTCCTACTCTCTTCCTGACACACCCTGCAAACTCTCACTCCTTCTCATAACATTCCTCCTATGTAAACCCCCTGCACAACAGTGGCAGTAAAACGCCTTGCTTGGGGCGACACGATTATAAAAAGAATGTCTTTTCGATTATACTATTTTTCAGTTCTATTTCTAGTAGAGTTGATTTTTTTCATCATATACGGTATCACAACTGCAGTGTATGCCATATATGCAGTTCTCTGACATAGCTTTATGATGAGCATCTTGCATTATTACGAAGAAGTTGCATACTGTAGTTTTGTTTAAAAATCTTTGACTATTGCCCAGGATTTCATAAGATGTCTTTATTTTGCATATCATAAATCCAATTGTTATAAATTATATAGTGTTCTCTCTAAATAACAGCGTTTGATCATATATATTGCTACAAATTTTTGGGGGATATATAAAATCCATACATAATTGGTAACAGTACTGTATATCAAGATTCACTGTTCTAAAAGCGCGCTTATAAAAGCGAGAGGACCAGTGAAATAATGTTAGCCAAGCTTTTAGGGTGAAATGGCCACTGTTGCGAGCCTGAAATGTATCTTGACCTACGGAATTGAAGTTTATCTACCGTGAGATCAATGCGACCAGTTAAATATGCCCGGCTGATATTAGACGTGCGTTGCAGTGAAAAAGAAACAAGTTGATCGTGTTCCCATTGCTGTTCACTATGAATCCCGGCCGACCGATGCGATTCGGAGAAATGGTCTTGTCATTCCCTGGTTTAATCATTGAGAGCGTCGAAGCGGTAAACGTTGACAAACAGGCGGAAACGAGAAAGGCGTAAGCACGGAAAGAAAAAGGAAAATAAAAGAAAAATCATTTAATTAATGAATGAAAAAAAGAGACAGAAATATTGAAGGTTGAAATTGTGATATACTAGGTAGGATAGGAAGAAGGATGAAATGAATAAAATGAAGCGAAAAAGAAAAAAAAACTCTAAAACAAAAGACAAATGGTAGAAATGCAGAAAAAAGTCAAAAGAAACAGCAAGAGTGAAATAATCCAAAAATAAGTAATAGAAGGAGAAAATCGAGAGAGGGAGGAAAGTAAAAAGAAAAAATGAGAGAAATACAGATAGAAAGAAAGGCAAAAGAAATTGATATAGAGAGAATGAAAAGATAAAGAAAGAAACAAAGAAAACAAGGAGAAAAAAAAGTAAATAACAATGTCTGAAAATCACAAACAGAAGAAGAAAAATGGAGGAAGAAAGAAAAGTAAAAAAGGGGAACAAAGAAAGAAATAAATTTAGATAGAAAGAAAGAAAAGAAACAAAAAACAATATGAGCAAAATAAAGAAGAAAGACTAAGCAACAAAGTCCAAAAATAAGAAATAGAAGTAGAAAATAGGGGGAGGGAGGGAAGCAAAAATGAAATAGAAAGAAATACAGATAGAAAGAAAGGAAAAAGAAATTGATATAGAGAGAATGATAAGGAAAAGAAAGAAACGAAGAAAACAATGAAAGGGAAATAATGAAGAAAGCATCGATGTCCGAAAATAAGAAACAGAAGTAAAAAATTTGGGAAGAAAGAAAAGTAAAAATGTAAAGAAAGAAAGAAAGAAAGAAAGAAAAAAGAAAGAAACGTAAATAGAAAAATAAGAAAGAAATATAGACAGAAAGAAAGAAAAAAGAAACAAAGAGAACAATCTGAGGAAAATAAAGAAGAAAGAGTAAGCAACAATGTCCGAAAAAAAGAAATCAAAGTAGAAAATTGAGGGAAGAAAGGTAAAAAGGTGAAAAAAAAGAAAGAAAGAAAACAATATGAGGAAAATAAAGAAGACTGTGTAAGAGAGAAAATGTGCAAGAATAAAAAATAATAATAGAGAATCAGAAATGAATAAAAGTAAAAAAAAAGAAAAATGAAAGTTAGATAGAAAGAAACAAGAAACGGAAATGGAGGAAAAATAAAAACGAATGAGTAATGCAAAGAAAGTTTGTAAATTAAAATAAAAGTAGAAAACTGAAAGAGAAAGAAAGAAAGAAAGAAAGAAAGAAAGAACTGTGAAATAAAAACGAAAGAAAGAAGTTTTAGAAAAAAGAAAAAAATAAAGAAAAGAGAAATATATTGAAGAGAAAGCAAGATTTTCTTCCTGGGCCATAATTCGACGTTAAAAGATTGAGAAATTGGCGTAATACACTCTTCCTCTTTATGCTACTTATGTTTTCTTTATCTTTTCGAACGAAGCTAAACTATCAAGAACCAAACAAACACGAGTAACAAAAAAAAAGGAAGACACAATAAAAATAGAAGAAGAAGATCGAAATAAATATACGACGAAGAAGAAGTAAGAAGAGAAACGAAATAACAAAGACACAGAAAAAGAGAAAAGAAAAAGAGAGAAAAAAGAAAGAAAGAGAGAAAAAAGAAAGAAAGAAGAATCAGAAGAAAAATAAAGAAATGATGGAGCAAAGAGAAAATTTCAGAAGCCGAAGAATGAAAAAGGTGGGAACAAGGTATTCAAGAAATTAGATCCGTAAAAGTAAGAAGCGTGAATGAATAATGGAGAAACTAAGGACACCAAATGTGCAGTGGATATCGGCTCTTAACGAGAAATCGGGAGGCCGAGTTCGCATTCCAGCCGAATTTATTGCATTCACTTACACACAAATACCCTTGGGAAAGGTATTAATCCGTCTCTTCCTTCCAGTTATGGGTTAAATAGCAGGACAGATTGGGTTCTATATCCTTGGTCAGCAACCAGTCTACCGCAGAAAGCAATAGCAACCTACTGCGGGTAATCTTCTGCCCAGTCAGTCATGTCTCTTTCGAGACATAATCGACCAAAGCGTGTATCATGTATAGCACTTAACTGACTGACTGACTGAATATAATAGTTGGAATAATGATTAAGGCTTCTACTGGTTATAAAGTGGAGGATCGTTTTTATATTGTTATAAAGTAATAAACTGATCCCCCACTAATTACTATGTAATAATATGATACATCTCTTCCTTAACTAGCTTTTAGTCAAATAATAGGACAGATTGGGTTCTATAGCCTTGGTCGGCGACCAGTCTACCGCAGAAAGTAATGGCAACCTACTGCGGGATAATCAGTCATGTCTTTTTCGAGACATGATAGCCCAAGTAGTATGGTACTTAACTGACTGAAGGACACCAAAAGTCACGAAAACCGGCAGAACAGCGTAGAAAATAAAATCTAAATACATTATGAAAAGAAAGGATATATTTTTTTCTAGGAGAATAGTTTATCACTTACCGGATGGATATTTACGTATTTAAAAATGATTTTGGTGAATAAAAAATAAATATGGACTTATGAAATAAAACATTAGGATATAAACTAGGTCGTCCTAACGTAATATTTGGCTCTCTCTACGAATCTGGAAAGGCATGAGATATTTAAAGGATTGATTTTTTTTTTTTTTTTATAAGCGTTTCACCCCGAGCAAGGCATGTCACTGCCACTACTGTGCAGGGGGCTACGTAGAGTGGAGAAAGGCTGGTTAAATATAGGAAATAACAGAGGGTGGGTGATAGGCGGGTGAGGATACCGAGAATGAGGGTTGGGTAGATGAGAGTGTTGTGAGAATAGTTGGGAGTTAGTGTGATAGGAGGTGTCTATTGACCCTACATTTAAACACCTGGAGATTGTAACTGTCGGGAAAGCAGACTTGTGGAAGGGAGTTCCACAGGCGGGAAGCGCGAGAAAAGAAGCTGTTGGAGTAGAATTTACGGTTACATCTTATTTGTTTAACTGTAAAAGGGTGGGACCTAGTTGCTAATCTAGTATCTCTTGTAAATTCGTGCTTAGGCGGCACCAGTGATCTAAGCTCATCGGAGCAGAAGCCATGAAAGTACTTGTAGAAGAGGCACAGGGAAGCTACATCACGCCGGTGTGAGAGCGGCTGCAGCCAGTCTGCCAAGTCAGTATCAACCACGTTACAGATCCTCCTTTGTATTTTGTCAAGAAGCCCAAGGAGAGCAGCAGGGGCACCCGACCAGATATGACAGCAATATTCAATATTTATCATGTTTACATGCCTAAATAAAACCATTATGAGGTGTACAAAGAGAAAGCCTACAGGTAACATGGCTGTGATAATAAAAGACCGTTCAAATTGTCTCCTTTTAAATAACACTACAGAACTATATAGTTACATATTTGTATTGCAAATCAAGACACCATATTTGTTTTGCGAATCAAGTTGAATAAATCTTCCAAAGCAACAGATTGTTTGACTTTATTCATTACAATAAACAAATATTAAGTTGAGTCAATATCTTAGAAATCGTTGATAATATATTTTCTGTCTTATTTTGTATTTAATTTCTCTGCTACTTCTAACATTATTTAAATTTGCCAAGGAAATTTTTTAAAAGTATTATAAAAAAAAGGTTACTACTACCACCTAATTTCTCTTCTCACCCACCCCTAATCTAAATGGGTCTGTTTGATTGGCTAAGACGATTTTCCTTGACCAATCAGTGGTCACCTAATTTTGACGGGCTCAATGCAAAAATCCTTCTATCTTGCTCTTTTTTCAAATGTTCTAGCCAGGAACAGCAGATAAGAAATTTCCTGTCCTTATTTGAGGCTACTTTGAACATTCTAAGAGTCATCTAATTTATTTGGATGTTAAAGAACATTTCATAGTTGGACTTCTAAAGCCGCAAACACAACTAGTTTTGCAAGGACTTTTCTTCTCTGTTATTGCCTTCACAATTAATACTTGTTTCTTTATCTCTGTCTTGTGTCTTTTGTATTCCTTTTTTTCAGCAACTCCAACTAAATTCACCTTAGTATATATTGATAATTTTATGTTTTACATTTATACTCTACAAACTTTTTCCCCTCAGACAAAACGTCGCAAGCTTCCAGCTACTGTGTAAAGAAAAGATTCAACAGATTTACATTCCATCAGTTCAGAAATTTACGGCTAAGATCTGCTATACTAAGTACACTTTGATGAACTGTCATCATTCCTTTGGTATTTCTTTGCTAAAAAGGAAGTTTGTCTCTACTTTTGAGATGATTTCTGAGATGCCATTTCTTGGCTTCAAGGGGATGATGAATTATTAGTTGTGTCTCTGTCCACGAGCAGAATGCGGCTCCGTTGTATCTCTGTCGAGGACACTAAGAGAGGCGCGGTCCCGAAGAATAGTGTCTTGAGGCAACAGAGGGATGGATCGGCGGTCGTCACCGATGCCTGCGCGTTCGACGGTTGCGAGAACTTGGCAATTTTCAGCCTTTGCCCGTCCACACGCGTTCGGGCTTGCTACATTAAACACCAACCTTGTGTCATATCCACGTCTTAGTGGGCGGGCGAGGTTAATACTTATACATCTGAGATGAAGTAGTATTTTTTTAATCATATAAACCCGAGCAAGGCGGTAACGACACTGATGTGCAGGGGGCTACGTAAGAGTGAAAAGATTGGAAAAGAGAAAGTCGGAAACCACATCCTAATCAGGGAACAAGGAATGAGCCTCTTCACCTGTTCAATAGATGTGGGTGGAGTGTGAATCGGGCGATACATTATTTACATTGTTCAAACTGTTGTCCTCATCTTTATTTCCATATTCACGATGTTTCCCTGAGGACACATGGCCCAGTCTATAAAAGCGTTACTTAGATTCAGTGTGTTGACCCAAAGAGTTTTGTGTTCAGTACATGGTTACAACAGTGGTGAACAAATAACCTTGACATTTGAATTAAAGAGAGATAACTAAGATATCCAGAAGTGACATGGTTCATAGAATGAGAATAATATACGACAGTGAACGAAATTTTAATCACATGAAGAAGTCCGGAACGTATAACGCCCGAAACAGCGTGAATAAAACAATAAAGATGAGGATAAGTGTTCCAACAATGTAAATAATGCAAGAATAAAGTTTTATTTAATTAGTAATGCTTTGTAGAACAGACTCCCTAGAGGATGATTTCCTGATTACTAACATTTTAACCTCTTCAATTCTAGGTTCAGGTGTTATTAACTCTACATATTCTCATTAAAAGCAAGCTTTATCCCAAAATGTAGGTATTGTTTATCCGTATCTATATCTATAAAAGTGACGAGGGTGGAAGTTGTGTAAGTATTTGTTTGTTTGATAGATTCGACTTAGCCTCTGCATTTTTCGGTCTAGTTTGACGGGAGTTGTGCTCAGATGTACAGCAAAATTTTAGAATGCTAACGACACCTTGACATTTTTTCAGAAAGACAAAATTAGGGGTAGAAAATATTTATTATCACCCCACAATGTCAGGGATCAGTTTATGTATTGATTATAATATAGAATTGATCACCCAACTTTATATTATCTATATCTACATATGTTGTCCCTCCCCTTCTTACCCTAATCCAATAGAGACATTCTACATGTTATCTGTATCTATAAAGTGATGAGGGTGGACGTTGTGTAAATATTTACTATGTAAATTCATCATATGTTTTTTATTATTATTTCTTAAAATACCCGAGTGAAACCGGGCTAAACTGCTAGTCTATATCTATAAAAGTGACAATGGTGGACGTTGTGTAAATATTTACTATGTAAATTCATCATATGTTTTTTATTATTATTTCTTAAAATACCCGAGTGAAACCGGGCTAAACTGCTAGTCTATATCTATAAAAGTGACAATGGTGGACGTTGTGTAAATATTTACTATGTAAATTCTTCATATGTTTTTTATTATTATTTCTTAAAATACCCGAGTGAAACCGGGCTAAACTGCTAGTCTATATCTATAAAAGTGACAATGGTGGACGTTGTGTAAATATTTACTATGTAAATTCATCATATGTTTTTTATTATTATTTCTTAAAATACCCGAGTGAAACCGGGCTAAACTGCTCATTAGATTATGAAATTTCAACATCCCTTTGAAATTCTGTCACATTGTCCATCACCTGATACTTAGTACACTGACAATAAAATATTTTCATCGGCTTCATTTGTCGTCTAGAATTTGTCGTTCAACCACTGGGCAGGCCTTGTTGATGATATACATGCGTTTTATGTTCTTACAATAGAATGATTAATCCTTTCTTCTCTCTTTTCTTTATTACAATTATTCGGAAGCCATGTAGTTTCCCTTCAGTTTGTCATCATCAGAGTATGTTCGTATCGTATAATGTTAATATTTTGCCACAATTGCAATAATAACACCATTTAGGAATCTTAGTTTTCTTAGAATTTCCCCGGTGTTTGGGTTAAAAATATACAGTTTTCCGACTCCATACTTATAATATCCACCTATTCTTGAGATTATACATTTTCTAACCCCATACAGTAGTTTGTTAGGATGTGCATTGTGGCGCAGTGGATATCGGTTCGGAACGAGAAACCGGGGAACCGATTTCGAATCCCAGTTGAATTCATTGCTTTCACTTACGCGCAAATACCCTTTAGAAAGGTATTAATCTATCTCTTCCATCCAGTTATGGGTTAAATAACAGGACAGATTGCGTTCGATAGCCTTGACTAGTAACCAGTTTATTGCAGAAAGCAATGGAAACCTACTGCGGGATAATCTTCTGCCCAGTCAGTTATGTCTCTTTCGTGACATGATCGCCAAAGCGTGTTTTACGTATGGCACTTAAATGGCTGACATTAGTTTGTGCATATTAAATGTTGTAGATTATTATAAGATCTTGTCCATAAAAATCAAATGTTCTAGCAGTTCTTCAAAGCTTTTCTGCCGTGGCTTATTAATTGTTTTGCATAATCTTCAAAGCATACAATAATCCGGATTTATATACGTTCTTTGGATTTGTATAAGCTCCTCTGATAGCCGTTTTATTATAAAGATAGCATTTAAAGTGTTCCAGTGTCTCAAACGAAGCAACCCTCTTCTAACACTCTTTTTTCTTCTTGAATTTTAATTTGATCTCTATTTCATATAATTCTAATGATATCTGGCTTTTTTTAAATAATCACTTTACCCCCAAGTAAGGCAGTACTACCAGTGGTGCGCAGGAGGGTACATGAGAGGCGAGCGAAAAAATAAGACAAACGTAAAGTGGGCGTGTCGGAGAAAGGATATGAAAATCAAGGGGATAAAAGATAGCAGTTTACGTTGCACTTAAACTATTGGAGATTGAGGGTATCAAGTATACGGCAAGAGGTGTCACAGGCGGGAAGTGCAAGAAAAGAAATTGATAGAGTAGAAATGGCGGTTATAATTGATTGTTTTGACTATAAAAGAAGGAACCTAGTTGCCAATCTAGTACCTTGAGTAAATTCGTGTAGATGGGGCTCTAGGGAGATAAGCTCGTCAAAGTAGAAGCCGTGAAAACATTTGTAGAAAGGACAAAGGAAGCCACATCTTGTCGGTAAGAATCCGACTAAAGTCAAGTTGCCAGATCAGGATCGCTTACATTGCAGATCCTCGTTTGGGTTTTTGTAGAGAATCCCGGTGTAAATAGCAGGAACCCCCGGCTAAATATGACAACAGTATTCAAAGCATGCTAGATTTGTATATGTACAACATTGATCCCGACGAGAAAATATTTCTGACCCGACACATTGACCCAACTTTTCTGACAGTAGATCTAGCCATTGATGCGATATAGTCGTTTCGGTTGAGAGAGTGAGACCGAGGAGGCGCAGTGTATGGCTTTCTGGGAGACAAGCATGAAAAATAATGATGGAAAGTTTCTTTTTGCTGGTTAAGTGAGAGTAGCTTCTTTTTGAAAGTAGTAAAATTTCTTACCTCAGGCCACCAGAGGTTTGAGGTCTTTTTCAATAGCATCAGCGAGCTTTACTTTTCCCTGGTAGATTTTTTATTGAGACGTAAATGGTGGTGTCATTTACATTAATGACTGATTATATCAAGAAGATCATTGATGAAGATCAGGAAAAGCGTAGGGCCTAGGATAGAGCTTTGAGGGACACCCGCGTTTGTATGATAAGATCTGGAAGCATGCCCGTCCAATATGACCTTCATTGCGCAATTTGATAGGAACGATTGGATTAAATCAAACTCCAGTTATATCAAACCCTGTACCTTGCACAGAAAGCCAGCATGCTATGCCATGTCAAACGCTTTCGAGATATTCAGGGCAAAAGTACAAGTTTCGCCGTTTTTATCAAGAACCTGGCATATGTATTCGATGATAATATTTAGTATATCAGCGGTAGACTCGGAGAAGTGAATAAACGTTAGGTAGCTACTTACCAACAAATTAGAGATGCATGCAGTGGTATCTTAAAGCGTTAAGTTATTTGTGATTACCTGGCAGTTGTGAGTTCAATATTTGAGTTTGGCAGAGGGGAAGCTTCAAATATGCTTGGTTCAGTGTAAGTAACGAACAACTGACACAACGGTAAACAGTTCTTCGTATTTTTAGTTGATATGAGTTACCGTGCTCCATAGCATAGAAGAAAGAATCAGAACAATCTACCCTGTTAATTGAATAAAGTGTACGCGAAATTGACCGAGTACAGTCAGTCAGTTAAGTGCCATACGTGATACACGCTTGGGTGCTCATGTCTCGAAAGAGACATGACTGACTGGACAAAAGATTATCCCGCAGTAGGTTGCCATTGCTTTCTGCGGTAGACTGGTTGCCGACCAAGGCTATAGAACCCAATCTGTCCTGTTATTTAACCCATAACAAGAAGGAATATACAGATTAATACCTTTCCCAAGGGTATTTGCGCGTAAGTGAATACAATGAATTCGGCTGGAATTCGAACTCGGCTCCCCGATTTCTCGTTCCGAGCCGATATCCAATGCTCCACAACGCACATCGAGTACAGATAACTGAAAAAACCTGGAAAGTAAAACGGTCGAATACTTGTGATTATAAAAAATTATATGAGCATATAGGCCGGACCAATAATGTGTATAATAATATAATAAATGTATAATTCTTCATCTAGATATAAATTAACTGAAAGAGTACGCCGACAGACACCTGAAGAAGGCTGGAAACTAAAACGATCAAAAGCTTGTGTGTATAACAAATTAGATGAGCATTTTTTTTCTCGGAACACTAAGATGTAAAATAATAATAATTATACCATCTAGAAATTCCGATACAAATTTCAATTCTTGTCTTTCACTTTTTCAGTTAAATCACTTTCTTTGGCATGTATGAATCGCCTATCGTACAGCTATTGTGTCTCGCGAAAATTATGGAATAATACTTAATGAATTATTTCTGAGATTATCTTCTCTTTAGAGAGAAATGAAGAGTAGCGTAGGCAGAACGGCTGCTCTGAACCTCAAACTCTAATCCCAACAAATGGTCTAACATATAAATTACATGTTCAGTTCTTCACTGTCCACTAAAGCGAGCTCATCCTTAAGATAATGATAGTGTCACGGTAGTGTGCTTAGACAAGCACTTTGGCGTCCAAAATCCTACCCTGCTGCTGGATGCTGAAAACCTAGAAATGATACAATATTAAAATTAAAAGATCAACCGGGGTGATAGCATCCGAAATATAATGATCATGTATTTTAATTGCACTTAAATTCGTATATGTATAAGAACAAGTGATAGCAAGTCTCATCGCCTTCAGTCAATTATCATTATAATCATCTTTATTGAGTTAAAGATAGCAGGCTGACAAATTGACGCTCAGCATAAATATCAGTGAGTCAGTTAAGTGCATTGCGTAACATACGCTTTGGGTGATCATGTCTCGAAAGAGACATGCCTGACTGAGCCGAAGATTATCCCACCGTAGATTGTTATTGCTTTTGGTAGTAGCCTGGTTGTCAGCCAAAGCTGCAGAAACCCAATCTGTCATATTTAACCCATCACTGGAAGGAGCTGTCGGATTAATACCTTTCCCAAGAGTATTTACGCGTAAGCGAATGCAAGGAATTCAACTGGAATTCGAACTTGGCACCGCGATGTTTCGTTCCGAGATCCCGGCATAAATATACGAGGCTCAATATACCCAACATGAACCGCAGTCTGTGGACCCGAGAACACTAACCATGGGGTAAATAGTACCCAGCTCAAATGACGTCATTTTAATTACAATTTAATTAAAATTTTGAGAACCTGATTTTCTTACCTAAATAATATGTATTTTCAGTTTCTATTAATGTTAACTCAACGTACAAATTTTGAAGTCCCTGCATGTAAAATATTTCACATAATATTTAATATTTTTTGGATATTTTCAAAATCGGGTATGATATACCAATGAAATATTAGTAGTGCTGTATACTTTAATTGATGGTTAGTGTTCCAGGGTTACGTGGATATCACGATAATTATTATTATTATTATTATTAGTAGTAGTAGTAGTATTGTTGTTGTTGTTGTTGTTGTTGCTGTTGTTTTTCTTTTTTTTTAAATAATTACATCGCCCCAAGCAAAGCATTTTACTGCCACTGTTTTGCAGGGGGTTACATAGGAGGAAAGTTATGAGAAAGAGTGAGAGGTTATAGGAAGATGTCAGGAAGTGGGTAAGAGAAGGATGAGAATACTGATGAGAGTAGAGTGGACGGAGAAAGGAGCATGAGAGAGAGGATGCAGGTTAGTGAGATAGGAGATGACTATTGACTTTACATTTAAATTCTTATGATCATATCGCCCAAAGCAAGGCATTATATTGCCACTGTTTTGCAGGGGCTTACATAGGAGGAATGTTATGAGAAAGAGTGATAGGTTATAGGGGGTGTCAGGAAGTGGATAAGAGAAGGATGAGAATACTGATGAGAGTAGAGTGGACGGAGAAAGAAGCATAAGAGAGAGGATGCAAGTTAGTGAGATAGGATATGACTATTGATTTTACATTTAAATTCTTGGAGATTGTAGCTGTCAGGGAAGCAAGTAAATGGAAGGGAGTTCCACAGGCGCCAAGTGCGAGAAAAGAAGCTGATGGAGTAGAATTTACGTTTACATTTTATTGGTTTCACAGTAAAAGGGTGGGACCTAGTTGCTAATCTTGTGGCTCGTGTAAATTCATATATAGGGGGCACCAGTGAGCTAAGTTAATCGATTATTAGCTTAGTTATTGATATTGTTGTTGTTATTAACCATGAATGAGAGAGAAGAGCCAAATAAGTGACGCTTGTCTAAAAATAGGATTTCCAATATAAGAAATCATGATATTTATTCTGATATGGCTATAGCTGGCACATGTAGTACAGTCAAATACTCATGGTATAATATCATGCTTCAATAAAAAAAATACAGTGTAATCTTGCAGCTGGGAACCGGTTATAAATAGAGTACTGTGCAAAAGTATTAGGACAAGAACTATTTTATCTTTTATGAGGTATACTGACAGAAAAGACAATTTAATTAATTTTATTTGATTTACTCAACAAATGCTTTAACAAGAGAAAAAATATTTAGTATAATAGCCTTTTGCTTTGATCACAGCCTTCATTCTGTGAAGCATTGACTTCACAAGCTTCTTCAATGTATCTAACGGTATCTCCTGCCAAGCAGCTGGTATTTGTTTCCAAAGCGTGTCTTGCGAAGTAACATTAGATTTATCAATTTCTTTATCCAAAATGTCTCATAGATGTTCAATAGAGTAGTTTCAAAATAACTTGTTTAATAGAAATTAGGAAAAATCAAATATAACGTCTTTTTAATAAATTTCTTTCACACCTTGTATTAAATAATCAATATTTATTAACAATTTACTTGGCTTTTCAACTTGTATTTGAATTTCAGTGAGGTTTTTAGGAAAATCACTCCTGTGCTAATAATTTTGCACAATACAGGTAGTGTGTAAAACTGTTAGAACAGGGGTGATTTTAAACTGTATTTTCATTCCTCATAAAAGATAAAATAGCTCTTGTCCTAATACTTTTGCACAGTACTGTACCTGCAAGCTGAGTAACCCGGTTTGTTCAAACGTTATCTGATTAATAACGTTCTAAATTGTTTCGATGTAACTCCAAAGTCTCCTTGGCTCCTTCAAATCTTAAAAATATACCTCTCGACAAACAATCGAGTTGCTTCCATAAATAGGCCAGCTAATGTGCAGAGATTCTCATTCAGTCAGTTAAGTGCCATACGTGATACATGCTTGGGCGATCATGTCTCGAAAGAGACATGACTGACTGGGCAGAAGATTATCCCGCAGTAGGTTGCCATTGCTTTCTGCGGTAGACTGGTTGCCGACCAAGGTTATAGAACCCAATCTGTCCTATTATTTAACCCATAACTGGAGGAAAGAGACGGATTAATACCTTTCCCAAGGGTATTTGCGCGTAAGTGAATGCAATGAATTCAACTGGAATTCGAACTCGGTTCCCCCGATTTCTCATTCCGAGCCGATATCCACTGCGCCATAACGCACATATTACATTACCTTTTAATACGATGTGATTAAGTGATTATAATCCGGCAACTGTTTCTTGTAGTCCATCTTTATTCACAAAGATAAAACATGTACATGTAAACGCATAATTACTATTGCCATTTTCCACTTTTTATGGCATTTTATTGTTTTTTTTTTTAATATTTTTTCTATATCAAGATATATTCGCAGAATTCGGTATTAAGTACTTATCTGGATGCTCGTTCTGCGTAAAGGAAACAAACATTATTCAACACGGAAACTCTCTGACAAATCTAAAAGATTTTGGCATTCTTTCTACTACTCCGATTATAATGCGCACAATGTCTGCCTTTTGGCAATTTTATATTGTCTTGGTTTTCTACTATAAATTCTGTCTACTTCCCAATTGTTTGTCTGTATTTCTCGGCTACTTTGGTAACAAATAGCTAAGCAACATTAATGATGCAACAAACATGAATACAACTACATAACTTTATCTGTTTGAATCTTGATATTATTATTAATAATATTGATGTTGCACGTTAACTTAGTTGAAAGAAATTCAGTGTCGACTAACTCCACACAATTGAAGAAAATGAATCCTCGCAAAGTAATAATGTCATATCGGTAGCAAGATGGCTTGTTCAAACGAGTGCATGCAGGACAGAAATTTCATGCATAAGTAATACGAAGAACAGCATCCACGACTGACGCTCATTTATCGTTTACGATAAGTCCACTATTAATATGGATATTTAGTCATCCATATACAAGCCTGTTTTGCTCTCTCACAACTCATCAGTGTAGATAGACATCCGATTTCTTCCAGAAATTCCCATATTTAAGTTGCTGTGGTTAATTTTTTATATATATTTTTTGTGATCGTATCAGTGTTTTTTTTCTTTTCAGTAGACAATTTATATAAAAAAGGATTTGGATAAATAAAACACTTCCACATTGTTTATATAATTTATCTACTGGCCTGAAGATCGCTTTTAATCCAAAAAATGTGTGCGTGTGTGTGTGTGTGTGTGTGTGTGTGTGTGTGTGTGTGTGTGTGTGTGTACAGTACTGTGCAAAAGTATTAGGACAAGAATTATTTTATTTTTCATGAGGCATCAAAATACAGTTTAAAATCATCCCTTTGGAAAACTACCGGTAGTGTGCAAAAGTATTAGGACATGAGTGATTTTCCTAAAATCCTCACTGAAATTAAATACAAGGTGAAAAACCAAGTAAATTGCTTATAAATACTGATTATTTAAAACTAGGTGTAAAAGAACTTTATTAAAAAGATGTTATATTTAATTATTGCTATTTTCTATTAAACAAGTTATTTTGAAACTACTCTATTGAACATCTATAGGATATTTTGGATAAAAAATTGATAAATCTAATGTTACTTTGCAATACACACTTTGTGAACAAATAAAAGCTGCTTGGCAGGAGATACCATTAGATACATTGAAGAAGCTTGTGTGTTAATAGCTGACAGAATGAAGGCTATGAACAAAGCAAAAGGCTATTATACTAAATATTAAATTTATTTTGTAACAAGTATTTTTCTCTTGTTAAAGCATTTGTGGAGTAAATCAAATAAAATTACTTTAATTAAATTGCTTATTTTGTGTCAATATGCCTCATAAAAAAATGGTTCTTGTTCTAATAATTTTGCACAGTACTGTATATATATATATATATATATATATACTAGGTGCGATTAGTAAATTGTCGCAATTATTTTATTATTTCAAAGCGAAAGGCTATTATAATAAATATTAAATTTATTTTGTAACAATTATTTCTTTCTTGTTAAGCATTTCTTGAGTAGATCAAATAAAATTACTTTTATTAAATTGTTTACTTTCTGTCAATATGTCTCATCTAAACTTATTTATAAATGGAACTTTGTCTGTGTATGTGTGTGTGTGTCTGTGTGTGTGTGTGTGTGTGTCCGTTACCTATAGACTCCGAAACGGCTGAACCGATTTTCTTGAAATTTACACAGTTGTACTATAAGCGTCTGCGAGTGTTCTTAGCTAGGTTTTGTGTCGAGGTACCCCCGATAAATATCGAAAATCGATATTTCGAAAAAATCGGGTTATAGAAGGAGTGGTCAGATTTTAATCAAATTTGATACACTCATATACAAAAAAAAATAAGAAACGATATTCAGAAGTTTCAAGGTTGCAGTTCTTACAATAGTGCAGAAAATCGAAAATATATATATATATGTCCTTTATACAAATATATATATATATATATATATATGTCCTTTATACTTGTGCGCCACAAGATGCAAACAGAAAAAGCGAAAAATCAAAACAAATTCAAGGACTTTACCCGAGATTGGACCGTGGAATATAAATTTTAGTTTTGTGCCTCAGAAATCTTTTTTGTAGACACTCTGAAATTTCTTAATTTCTGATTCATTTAATTGTTAGGCAAATAGGATGTGCGTTTTGGTGCAGTGGATATCGGCTCGGAACGAGAAATCAGGGAACCGAGTTCGAATTCCAGTTGCATTCACTTACGCGCAAATACCCTTGGGAAAGTTATTAATTCGTCTCTTCCCTTCAGTTATGGGTTAAATAACAGGATAGATTCGGTTCTATAGCCTTGGTTGGCAACCAGTTTACAACAGAAAGTAATGGCAACCTACTGCTGGATAATCTTCTGTCCTGTTAGTCATGTCTCTTTCGAGACATGATCGCCCAAGCGTGAATCAGGTATGGCACGTAATTGACTGGCGCGCAAATACCCTTGAGAAAGAAATGGATTCTTTCTATTTACATAAATTAATTTTTGCAAACAGCTGATCATACTTTTCAACCATATATAAAAATGTTTTTCTTCTTTTTCTTCTTCTTTCTTTTCGTTCTTCTTTTTCTATTTGTTCTTTCTTGATTCCTTTTTTCTTTCTCTCTATTTCGTTTTTTTTTTCTTCTTTTCATTTCACTTTTACAGTTTTCTTATTTTCTCGCTTATTTTCCTTTTTTCTGTTACATTTTTCTTCTGTTGATTCTTCTTTTTTCTCAAGAACCATTTTTCCTTTCTATTTAAATAAATTAATCTTTGCAAACAGCTGATCATTCTTTTCAACCATATATAAAATGTTTTTCTTCTTTTTCTTATTCTTTCTTTTCTTCTTTGTTTTCTTCTTTGTTTTCTTCTTCGATTTCTTCATCTTTTTCCTGGCTTCTTCGTTTTGCTTACGCGGGCAATTTTCATAAGAAAAGTTGATATTATTTAGATTATGTCATCAAATCAAGTGTCATATAACGTGACAGCGAACACTAGGCAGGCTTCTTTCTTTTAAATTTGTCAATATGTATTGAGTTGCCGATAAAACTCGATGCCTTGTTTCAAATTTCAAATCTCTACATAAGAAACAAAAACAATTATTTAAAAGCCAGTTAGAGACCATCTTGCGTAAAATGCCAACAACCAATCCATATTCCACGTGAGTGTCTCATCCCTGCGTGTGTCTTTATATCTCGCTTCGACAATATGGTTACTTCTATATTATACCATCTTTTTCTTTGCGAATGTATGGGTGTCGTTCATTAGGAAAATATCTAACAGAGGCCGAAACATTTTGAGGTTCGAGCCCAGCTACTAGACGATCCTATATTTAAACCCGTGATCAGCACTATATTGATTTTAAATCTCAAATTGAAGTTAAAAATTGCAACAAAATATTGTTGATTTATTAAAGATGGATTGATTTATTATAATATGTCTCTAATTAGTATTTAGATGCATTGTATTTATTTTCAATTTTTTCTAGTTCAATTGATTACCTGTGTTGCATTTGATCAATTATTTTACAATTAGGTTACAAGAAAATGTGGATTTTGTGGTGATACCGACCGAGCAAAAGCGATGGACCGGATTTTTGCTCTCTCACGACAAAATGACAAATGACCAAAAGTCGTCAGTGCGCAAGTGGATTCTGCGCAGATATTCCGGTTGAAAAATAAAAATTAATCAAATATCAAATTTCCATTTCCCGAGCCTACGCGAATTTTATTTATCAGCCAATGGGAATCAAATACAAGTATTCCAAACGAGCTGCTTTGATTCAAAAAGCAGATATAAAAAGCGGATACAGACAGACCCAACCAGAGAGGCAGACTCCGAGGAGAAGAGTGTAATCAATATCCCCTTGACCTAAGTCAAATGGCTACTACGATTGTCTCTTTCCTTCTCCCCTGTCTCAAAACTACTTACTAACCTAAGGAGCGACTACATCAAAGACATTCCTCATTTACAAGCTCCTCACATTCCTAAACGTTAAATCTCTTTCAGCTTATTATTTGCCATGAACATTTTAACCTTCGTTGGACCTATAATTCATGTATCACTCCAATTGTAAAAACATTAATTGATATGTGTTATATATAAATGTTATTTTCAACTCAATTTGCTTTTCTTGATTTTATAATCATTTTGTGACTTATAGTGGGCTATCTACCACAAGGCCAAATTCCGTTAACCTACAACTAGAAACATAATACATAAGATATACCCTATAATTTTACTTGACTAAAAACATTATCAAATTTGAGATGTAGGAGAGTGGGGCTCCGTATCATACATTGGGTGGAGGTTGACTTACATGTTTACTAATAACAACACTAACACCAAATCCAAGCGACAGTTTTGTTGCACCATATAAAATTGTGATTTCATGTTATAAACGCAAAATAATTCCAACTCATAGATTAATATTAACCATATGACGATATCTTTAAGACGTTGACTGACAATCCTACTTTTTTAATCGAGTCCTTCCAATTCAAGGCACTAAAGTCACTGAGACAAGGTTACAGGGTATGAAAAGATTACAAAACAGAAACATTACTAAGGAGCAGAAACAAGGAATCGTCAGGATTAGGGACACTTTTTTCATTATCAGAGAACATAAAACAGTAGCCATTCTGGATAAATTTTCTTGCATGATTCGACAAGAAAGACTGAATCAGACCGAAGAAAACGTAAATTTTCAACTTATGAAGAAAACCTGTATGAATAACAAAATGTCAAATGCAGCAATCCGATCTTTATCTTTCTTATCTAAAACTTGATAAACTATTTTCATGATGATCATCACGACATCAGTAGCTGACCTAAAGAACAAAAGCCATATTGCTAGAAGTGTTGGCAGGATTTGAACGGTTCCTTTAAGTAAAAGTACTATTACTTTAACCCACCATGGTTTAGAAATACTATTGATTTTACATAGCGTAGCAAAAAGACGAAATGAGCTTTATTCCAAATTTCTTCAGTATTGGCAACTATAAAAAAGCTCACAAATCATTCAAAACGATTAACAGAATATTTTAGTTTTAGAACACCTTCATGTGTCAATGTCACGAGATGTTAAAATGAAAGGAATTCAATCGTTTTCCTTGGACATTTTTATTATATATGTTATGCTTTTGGAAATGATACTGAAACAGACTAATGTACGTTCGTCTTTTTGCTTTGATAAAGTCCATTACAGGACGAAACGCGTAGGCGAGTTAAATACAGTTTTCCTCTTGTCTTCTTTTTATTTAACTATGAATGTCTATTATGTTTAATCATGAGCCGTTCTAAACATCGTATTTTGGCTTTAATTTCAGGTGAAAATAAAGACAAAAATTCTCCAAAATTTGAATTTATTAAGTTCGTTCTAAACTTTATCTTTATTTTCGCCTGAATTTAAAGCCAAAATAATTGATTAATCGTGATTAATCATGATTAATCGTATCAAACATTCATTGTCTCTTATATTTAACAGTATCTGTGTAGAATATTTATATATATATATATAAATGACTAATGAACGAAGAAAATATTTGCATATTTATAAGTGAAACTTTGTGTGTGTGTGTGTGTGTGTGTGTGTGTGTGTGTGTGTGTGTGTGTGTGTGTGTGTGTGTGTCCGTTACTATAGACTAAATTTACACAGTTGTACTATAAGCATCTGCGAGTTTTCTGAGCTAGGTTTTGTGTAGAGGTACCCCCGATAAATATCAATAATCGAAAAAATCAGGTTATAGAAGGAGTGGTCCGATTTTAATCAAATTTGATACACTCATAGACAAAGACACGATTTTCAGTATTTTCAAGATTGCAGTTCTTACAATAGTGCAGAAAATCGATAATATATATATATATATATATATATATATAAAAGGCAAGATGTTTGTGTGTGTATCCGTTTATCTGCCTGTATGTCTATTTTTTCAAAAAACACAAAGCGAAAACTAACATAACAGATGTTAGTTTTCGCTTTGTGTTTGGCTCTAAATAGGTATAATTGTAGTTCTTAGTCTCAGCCATGATACCATTTACTCAGAGGACTTATTTAGCCTTCAAATTTCAGTTTACGACGAAAAAAACTTATTTGATATCGATACCAGGAAATCAAAATTTAACTTACATCCATTCATTTTTCTTTCAGTCTACGGTTTCGTTTAGCTAGAAACAACTATTGCTTTTTAGTCTTTCGTGCCAACGTCCAAAGAGTCTGAGCTCCAGGACTATGGATTAGTTTTAAAGCTTTCATTACACCCGAGCAACACCGGGCTATACTGCTAGTTTATTATAAATTATACTTTAGAACATGTACAAGCTAGCATCTACTACAATATTTTTTAAAAGAAAATTTATAAAAATTCACTTCCATTTTGTAACTTATTTTGTACGAGATAAAGAGGATAGGAAAGATGAGAAAAAATAATTAAAATAGGGGTCTATTTCTCTCTGAGCCGTTTCTCCTTGGCTCTTTCCGTTCGTTTCTTTCTTTCTTTCTTGTTTTTCTCTTTGTTGTTTTATTTACTCTATGTTCTTCTCTTGCCTCTTTCTTTCCCCCCCCCCACATATATATATATATATATATATATATATATATATGGAGAGAGAGAGAGAGAGAGAGAGACCACACACACGTGTTAATGATGTAGAAGCTTTTATATATCAAGAACAATTTTGTGAAAATGACTTATAGCAAAGTGGAAAAAGTTTCCTTTTCTTCTTTAACTTTATCGAGTTAAATTTATGGTTACCTTGAGGCGACAACACATGTACATGTATGCGACGCTGAGAATTTAAAATGTAATTTTTTAAAATGTATTATGGGATAAATTATTTAGCCGATTTCATCTAGATAATGAAATTCACCAGATCATATAACTAAACCATATAAAAGAAAAAAAAATTAAATTTGAAATTCCCAGCGTTTCCCGTTCTTGCGCATGTGTAGTCGAATTAAGGTAAACAAATTCATTTTGATAAAGTCCTAAAGAAGAGATCACGTTAATTTTTTTCATTTTCTCATTTATATTTATATATGTGTGTGTTTACATAAAACAATTCAAAATTTGAAAAGTAAAGAAGCCAATGTGTAACTTCCGGAATTAGGAGAGAATGATTCTGTTGATGAGTGCTAACAACTCCGTCGTAAGGTAGACGGGTGTGGTAAGATTCCTGGGAACAAAGAAAAATAATTTGAAGTTCTTTAAAGCCCAAATATGGGAATTTGTATTGAGTTAAGCTCTTCGAATTATCGTCAAGCGTAAGTTGGTAGCGAAGTAAATAATTTTTTTCCAATTCCACTGGCTTCTGCGACGTCATCACCGAAAAGAACAATCAATCAACTTTGAAAGCGATATTCTACTCAAAGAATTGGCTTTTTTCTTGCAGAAGAATAAGCATTTTCTAAATTTCTTTATTTTTTTAAAATCAATCATCCCATGTGTTTTGCTTATTGATCAACCATTTAATATTGCATCTGTCTTTTTATAAAGCCAGTGCTATTAGATTAATGTTTAGCGGTACGGAAAGTAGAGCTGTCGAATCGAGTTGAAATTATGACCGGGGATTTTGGCATTCATTGCACGAACTCACTACTGTAAATAAACACAGGGCAACTGTGTTTGTTTTTTATTTATTTATCATTTCACATTAAGCAAGGCGGTACCGCTACTGATATGCAAGGAGCTACCGAAGAGAGTTAAAGTTTTAGGCAGTAGGGGAGTTGTTTTTTTTTTAATCATTTCACCCCGAGCAAGGCAGAAATGCCACTGATGAGCGGGGGGCTACATAACTGTAAAAAGATTAATTAGAAAAGAGTGAGGAGTACAAACTAGATAGAAAGGAGCAATAGAAAGCTGAGAATGCAGGTGCGATGACAGATACATAGGTGGAGAGAAAGGGAAGGATATACGTGGGCGGGGAGAGAGCTAGAGTCCAGTGGTTAATAGATGAGTATTGACATTGCATTTAAATATCTGGAGGTTGTAGCCGTCAGGAAAGCAAGAATATGGGACCGAGATCCACAGGCGGGAAGTGCGAGAGAAGAAGCTGCAGGAGTAGAATGGTCGTCTGCATTTGGCTAATCTGACTGTGAATGGGTGGGACCCAGTTGCCAGTCTGGTTGCACGAGTAAACACCTGTTCGTCTGAGCAGAAACCATGAAAGTATTTATAGAACAGACAAAGGGAGGCCACATTTCGACGGTGGGAAAGTGGCTGCAGTCGAGCCGCCAGATCAGTACCTATCACATTACAGAATCTCCTTTGGAGCCTGTCGAGAACACTAAGGAGAACGGCAGTGGCGCCTGACCATAAATAGCAGCAGTACTCCATGCACAGACGAATGGTTGACTTGTATATATGCAGGATGGATTCAGGCGGAAAAAACATCCTGGATCGACATAGTGACCCAACCTTCTTAGCAGTAGATTTAGCTATGGATTCAATATAGTGGTTCCATTTGAGGTCTGAGGAGAGGGTAAGGCCGAGGAGGCGGAGTGTGTTGCTCTCAGGGACAATCGCTTGGTCCATGCTTATGGGAGGCAGGAGTGGTTGCCTGTGATGGTTGACAGACAACAGCTTGGTCTTAGACGCATTGAAGTTGACAAGCCACTTCTTGCCCCAATTCACCACAGAGTGTAGATTCCGTTCAAGGTCAGCAGCGAGATTATGTCTGTCCGCCACGACAGGTTTCTTACTGGTGCGGGAGTATATTGTAGTGTCGTCTGTGTAGATGCCTACTTGGGAACTGATCTCATCTGGGAGGTCATTGATGAAAATAAGGAAGAGCGTCGGGCCCAGGATAGAGCCCTGTGGGACACCAGCATTCGTGCAGTAGGATGAAGAGGCATGCTCATTCAAAACGACCTTCATTTTGCGGTTATTTAAAAAAAGAAGAGTGAAGAGAAAGAGTGAAGAGAAAGACGAACCAACTACAGGGGATGACAGAGAAAGGTCAAGAGAAGGATGCGAACACAGGAGTGAAGACAGGTGCGAAGGTAGAGAGAAAGGAAAAGAATAAGATACACGGAGTTATGTAGAACGGACTGGATTCAAGTTGATAAGAGATAAGAATGGACATTGCATTTAAATTGCAGGAGGTTATAGCCGTCAAGAAAGCAAGTAGGTGGAAGGGAGAAAAGAAGTTGTTGGAGCAAAATTGTCGCCTGCATTTGGTTGATTTAACTGTAAAAGGGTGGGGCCTTGTTGCCAGTCTGGTTGCACGAGTAAATTCTTGTGGAGGGCGCACCAGTGACCTAGGTTCGTCAGAGCAGAAGCCATGAAAATATTTGTAGAAGAGAGACAGGGAAGCCACATCCCACCGGTGAAAAAGTGGCTGAAGTCAAACTGCCAGGTCGGGACCGATCACATTACAAATTCTCCTTTAGAGCCTGTTGAGAACAGCAGGGGCGCCCGACCAGATATGACGACAGTATTCCATGCACGGTCGGATGGTTGATTTGTATATGTGAAAGATGGATTCAAGTGGAAAAATCTCCCTGACCCTACTCAGTGACACAAACTTCCTAGCAGTGGACTTAGCTATTGATTGAATTTAATGATTCCACTTGAGGTCCAAAGAGAGGGTAAGGCCGAGGAGGTGCAGTGTATTGCTTTCAGGGAGACTTGATTGGTCCATGCTTATGGGTGACAGGACAGAATATATTACTGATGTAAAGCAATCCATTTTGATATCTGACATACATACTCGACGTCTAACTATATCTACAGTGAATAATGTCTACAGTTTGGTAAACAAATATAGATTAAAAACGATTGCCTTGTGTCACACAACACGACATGCTTCTTTGATTTGATTTTATTCATCTCTTTGTTAACTTTGAAATTAATTTGATCTGGATGTCTTTTTTCTGTTATTAACTTCTGACCAAACGCACGGAAAAAGCCCAAGCTGAGAATTACAATTAAAGATGTTAAAATGATGTTAAAATGATGTTAAAAATGATGTTAAAATGATGTTAAAATGATGTTAAAATGATGTTAAAAATGATGTTAAAATGATGTTAAAATGATGTTAAAAATGATGTTAAAATGATGTTAAAAATGATGTTAAAATGATGTTAAAATGATGTTAAAAATGATGTTAAAATGATGTTAAAATGTTAAAATGTTAAAATGATGTTAAAAGATGTTAAAAGATGTTAAAATGTTAAATATCCGTGAAATTCTTTAACAGAGGATAAAAAATGTGACATCAAAATTCGAAGAGTAATGTAATAGCGAAATGTGACTTCCTAAAACTAAGCAATGTCTAAAGAAAATTACGTTAAAAACAAAGAAAGGAGCGGTTTAACTGCTATGTAATATATAAACCCTTCTCTAGGGCAGTGGTTCTACTGAAGGATGTTGAGAATACCATGGAAGAAGCGAATGAGAAAGTTTTAAGGAAAATAGAAACAAAAAACGAACATTAATACTAAAAATCAGAAAGTAACAGCAGACACTTTTGGAGACACACAATAAAGAAGAAAGGCTTGGCTAATTTAATACGCACAGGAAATATGGAATACAAAAGGAACTGGGAGCAGTGGAAGTTCGCTAATCTGGCGAGATTATATGAATGGGTGGCAGAACAAGAAGTGGGAGATCAATTACATTATTACTAAAAGCTGACGTGTTATTTGTTGGCAGGAGCTATGCTCATCTATATCTTAAACGGGACACGACACACTGAAGAAAAAGTCTGAATTTAATTTTGGCTATGGATTCTCAAGGGACCTGAGAGTATAAAATTAATAACCTTTATAGTTCAGAATATATTGATTTAAATGAAAAATCCGGCAATGTTTCACCTTCGTGCCAGCAAAATTTGGCCTCTCAATAAGTCAATTATTCCCTTTACTGTAATTATTGTATACCCTTTTCACCCGATCACCAATGTTTATTGTTTTAAAAACTAACAATTAGAATCTTAATAAACCCCAAAATAAACAACTGTATGATACATTTTCTTTATTCTTGAGAAATAACAATATAGTATTTATTTATCAGATTTTAAAAAAAACAATTTATTTTTACAAAATTATGAAATATGTGAGCCAATTATAATAAAACTAGAAGTATAGCCCGGCGTTGCTCGGGTGTAATGAAAGCTTTAAAACTAATCCATGGTCCTGGAGCTCAGACTCTTTGGACGTTGGCACAAAAGACTAAAAAGCAATAGTTGTTTCCAGTTAAAGCGAGACCGTAGACTGAAAGAAAAATGAATGGATGTAAGTCAAATTTTGATTTCCTGGTATCGATATCAAATAAGTTGTTTTTTGTCGTAAACTGAATTTTGAAGGCTAAATAAGTCCTCTGAGTAAATGGTATCATGGCTAAGACTAAGAACTACAATTATACCTACTTAGAGCCAAACCCGAAGTAAAAGCTAAAATAAAAGGGCTGAAAAAAATACAGACATACAGGCAGATGAACAGACACACACACACAAATATCTTGCCTTTTTATATATATATATTATTGATTTTCTGCACTATTGTAAGAAATGCAATCTTGAAACTTCTGAATATCGTTTCTTATGTCTTTGTCTATTAGTGTATCAAATTTGATTAAAATCGGACCATTTCTTCTATCACCCGATTTTATCGATTATTGATTTTCGATATTTATCGGGGGTACCTCCATACAAAACCTAGCTAAGAACACTAGCAGATGCTTATAGTACAACTGTGTAAATTTTCAAGAAAATCGGTTCAGCCGTTTCGGCGTCTATAGGTAACGGACACACACACAGACACACACACACAGACAATGTTCCATTTATAAATAAGTTTAGATATGAACATAATATTTTCTTCATAACTTTATAAAAATTGGAAAATTTAAACAGGACTTAATTTAAGATAAAAAAAAAAATAATCAGAGAAGAAAGTATATGTCTACAAAAATCATGTTTATTCAAATTTCTCTTTTTACGAGGGTCGGCTGAAATGTCCACAGGCTGAGGATGAAAAAGTGATTATAGTGCTGTAAAGTTTACATGCATTAATTTCAATTTTTTTTTTTAATCATTTCTCCCCGAGCAAGGCGGAAATGCCACTGCTGTGCAGGGGGTTACATAAATGTAAAAATATTAATTAGAAAAGAGTGAGGAGTACAAACTAGTTAGAAAGGAACAATAGAAAGCTGAGAAAGCAGGTGCAATGACAGATACATAGGTGGAGAGAAAGGGAAGGTTATACGGGGGTGGGGAGAGAGCCAGTGGTTAGTAGATGAGTATTGACTTTGCATTTAAATTTCTGGAGGTTGTAGCCGTCAGGAAAGCAAGAATACGGGAGCGAGTTCCACAGGCGGAAAGTGCGAGAGAAGAAGCTGCAGGAGTAGAATTGTCGTCTGCATTTCGCTAACCTGACTGTGCATTCTTATTAATAAAGGAACTTTTTCTTTCCAGGTAAACTGACAGTTCAATGGGTACTGTACGTGACTGGGATTTTGATCTTCTTACCTATCCTGCTGATTTAGCTCCATCTCACTATCATCTGTTCCCCCAACATGATCAAAAAATTGCTGAGAATAAGTAGCGTTGTGATTATGACGTCATCTGTCGATGACATTTTTGGACCAACGGGAAGAGAGTTTCTTTAGAAATGGCATCCACACACTGAAACTGGTAGAATGGTGTGAAGCACAAGGGGCACTATGTTGAAAATTGAATAGCATTTGGATAAATTTCAGAATATCTGGGTCCATCTATGCCTATTTCAGCTGACTCTTGTGTGTGTGTGTGTGAGAGAGAGAGAGAGAAAGAGAAAGAGAGAGTGTGTGTATGTGTGCGTGTGCGTGTGTGTGTAAATATTCTCATTAGCAAATATTCTGAGTTACACTATGATTAAAATTTTAACCATATATATATATATATATATATATATATATATATATATATATATATATATATGTATACTGTTTGTTATACTGTTCTTATCTGTCTTAATCAATTCACATCTCGTGTCTGGACACCCGTATCTTTCTTTCTTTCTTTCTTTCTTTCTTTCTTTCTATTATTACGTTTGTCTCAGCTTTTTCCTCTAAATCCCTCTCAGTTCCTATCTATCTGTTTATCTGTCTTTTCATATCTATCTATCTATCTATCTATCTATCTATCTATCTATCTATCTATCTATCTATCTATCTATATCAGTCTGTTTATATCTAAGTATTCATCTATCACAGTCTGTTTATATATATGTATATACACTACCGGCCATAATTATTAGGCCACCCCAGTGTTTAAAAAAAAGAAGTATTTCATACTATTTTTTAGTATTTATTGCGAATAATTGTCAATGAAAATAGAATGGTTCTTTTGTTAATATTGCACAATAACAAGTGTATCAAATGAATTTATAAATATTTAATTATTACCGATATTGCAGTTTCATCAATGAAAGAATGAAGGAAATTTAGGGTGATTTGGAGGAGTTCATCTTTGCTTCCTTACCTTGTAATATTTTGAAATGTAACCATTCTATTTTGCAAAAGAACCATTCTATTTCCATTTAAAATTATCCACTTGTCAAATACTAAAAATAGTATGAAATACATCATTTCTTTAAATAAAAAAAAACTAGGGTGGCCAAATAAATATGGCCGGTAGTATATATCTATATATATATATATATATATATATATATATATATATGTGTGTGTGTGTGTGTGTGTGTGTGTGTGTGTGTGTCCCTTCATATCTATCTATCTATCTATCTATCTATCTATCTATTTCTGATCCTCTTTCGCCGATATATTCACTTTTAAATTTGACCCATCCCCAAATATTGTCTTCTCCACCTTCTTTTTTCCTGCCCCTCTTTCTCCTCCTCTTCCTCTTCATCCTCCTCCTCTTCCTCTTCCTCCTCCTTCTATGTCTATATTTTTATTTTAATCGCCTTCCTCTCTTTTTATGCCTTTTCGTTCACTACATTTTGAGAGTAATTCGCCGACATTATCCTAAGCTGACACATCTTCATCCTTCCTTCTTTGAAGTATATTTCCTTTCTTTCTCTCTCCCTTTTGTACTCTTTAACATTGTCTATCACATATTTTCTCTCTTTCTTTCTCTTTTTCTAGTCTCTACCCCTAATTAAAATCCCCCCTTTTTTTTCCCTAAAACTTCCAATAGTTTTTCTCTTATTTTCTTTCTTTCCCAATTTATTCCCACACATACTGCACGGGCTTCGCTTTATCAATCTATCTATTCTCCTTTTCTTTCCGCCTTCATCTCCTACGAAGACTTTCAGAGAAAATCATTAAAACGCTTTCCCAAATAGAAAAAAAAATCACTATGTTTTTTCTTATTTGTATTATTGTGTGCGCATTTGTTTTTGTTTTGTTTTTCCCTTTCCTTTTCTTTTTTACTCATCAAGTTGTCTTTTTTTATCCTGTCTTTATTGAACAATGAAGCAACGGAACGCAATTTTCTGGGGTCTTTTCAAAATAATCGATTGGAATAGCATTAAAGGAAATATTAAAAATAAACGCTCCTTGAAAATTGAAGTTTAGGTGGGTAAGTGTACATTTCATCAGGCAAATAAATGCCGGTATTGATGGAATATATTTTAAAATATCAAGTATAAACGGTGTGGCTTGTTTTTAAGTTTCTAAATAATTGATTATTCTTGTAATTTAAGAGGAAATATGAGAAAACTCCATCGGTTGTTCTGACATATAGTCGCAATTTTGTTGGATTAATCATAATGCTACAGCGGAAATAACAAGATTCTTAATAAACATGTTTGGAAATTCGTTAGAAACAAAAAAACATGTCCTGAATTGTGATATAATATAAAGCCTTTTGTATGAATTTAAGTTTGAATTTGACTTTGAGTTTGAGTTTTGTTTTACGGCATATCAACACCTCTGTGGGTTATTTAATGCCAAAAAAGGTAGAGTTTTTTTAATGTTCGGTTATTGTGATAAGGTTGATTTAATCAGATTTTGCTGAAAAAAAAATTTATTTTATATTAGAAAACTGAATTTGTCTAATTTTTTCCTTAAAAAATGTGATATGGTAATAATATATATTTTTAAACTATCGTAGCGTTTTGACCCCAGTTTTGTGATTAACTATTTGCCCATAGCTGGGTCACTACCAGGTACTACCACTCCGGGTCAGCGTGAAAAATGGGAACAACTGCAATTAAGAGACGTTTATGCATGTTTGTATATATATAACCGTACCAATGAGCTGTGATATAGCGAAACAGATCTGTCTGCGGATGACTATATATATATATATATATATATATATATATATATATATATATATATATATATCATGACAAATTAATACTCCATAACTTGTATGAATGCCAAAACAATAAATATATATTTTAAAGAAAACGTTCACGGCTTCTCACACTTTTTATTTTATACTAATTACTCTCGTTGGAACAACCCTATTCCTTTATTCGATATATGAGTATATATATATATATATATATATATATATATAGTCATCCGAAGACAGATCTGTTTCGCTGTATCACAGCTCATCAGTACAGTTAGGCATCCGATTGCTTTTAGCCAGAATTGAAACCCGACCGAATTGGCGTCAGTCGGCTATTCTACCTTTGAACTATGGGCGCCTGGTAGAAGGAGGCAGACTTTTGGCGTATGATGTATCATACGCCAGTAGTTAGAGTGTTCTAATTCGTCACTGAATGAGCGGTACCTAAGTGTTGGAGTAATTACTGTTTTTTCAAAGTCTACCATTCTTCCAGAGTGCTCAATCAGGGTGTGAGAGTGTAATATATATATATATATATATATATATATATATATATGCGTGTGCGTGTACATGCATGTATGTATATGAATGTGTGCTTTTTATATATATTTATGTATGTGTACATATATATATATTTATATTTATATATATATACGTACACATACATATATTTATATATAAATATATATATATATATATATATATATATATATATATGTGTGTGTATGTGTGTGTGTGTGTGTGTAATTTATATGTCCCAAATAAAAAATTAAATATTGTCCATTGCTTTAATACACGGGAAACAAGTATTAATACATACTTACATATATACATACATATTAACTAATGGTACCGTTCAACATACACCTAAACAGACAAGTGTGTCTACACAAACATTTACGTACGCTATTATATAATATACCATCCAAAATATTCTACTTACATACATTAAAAAAAATATCAGTCGATTGTTTTAATACACGTGACGCGTATCTGACCAATAAGAATTAACCGCAGACCATAACATGTTGTTTCGTTTTTATTTTCTTATTTTTTTCTCGGTCTCTATAGTATTTTTATTAAAAACCGAAACATGATAGATTCTTCTTCTTCTTCTTCTTCTTCTTCTTCTTCTTCTTCTTGTATGTGCCCTGTCCTTTCAGGACGTAGGCGATCATTGTTCTCCACGTTTCCCTAAACCTTGTGGTTTTTATATGTTTTCACCTGTTACACCTTGCAACCCCCGTCCCGTCATCCACCTGATCAGGCCCTTCAAATATGTTATCTGCTGCCTTCCTCTGTCTCTTTTTCCTTCTATCTGGCCAATCAGTATCAAGTTTTCTAAGCCCTCCTTCCTCATTGCATGTCCCAGGAACTTCAGTTTCTCTTCCTGATGCTCAATATTTATTTCCTTTTCGTTTCCATTCTTTCCAACACCTCGTCATTGCTCACATGCAGCATCCTTCTGTAGAACCACATTTCCGCTGCTTCAAGTTTTTTCTCATCTTCGATGATATTGTCCAGAATTCACTGCCGTATTGAAGAACTGACATCATATAGCAATCTAGTGTTCTCTTCTTTGCTTCTAGGGAAACTTTTTCCTGTGTCTTAGTACTTTACTCAGCTTCTAGAACGCGTCCTTTGCCATGCCAATTCGCATTCGGATCCCTGTGTTGCACTTTCCATCTCCTGTTAGAACACTTCCTAGGCATTTAAATTTTTGTACTTGCTTGATTCTGGTATCCCCCCACCTGTATTTGTATAGACAAAGATATGTTTCTTATTTTGTTCTTTTGCTTTATTCTCTCATGTTCTCAGATTCGTTTCCATATATTCAGCCTCTGTTTATGTATGAATGCTTTCATGAAGTCTGTGTGTAAGTGTATGTATGTGTGTATGCATGTATGGACGTCTGTATCTTTATACTGAGGTGTGTATGCATGTGTGTGCATGCATGTGTGTGCATGCATGTGTGTATGTATGTGTGTGTATGTGTGTGTCTATGTATGTATGTATGTGTGTGCGTGTGTATGTATGTATGTATGTGTGTGTGTGTGTGTGTGTGTGTGTGTGTGTGTGTGTGTGTGTGTGTGTGTGTGTGACCAAGTGGTTGGAACGTTCACCTTCTGAACATAAAGCCCGGTTTCGAATTTCACGATGGTCGATTTCTCAGGAAGGTGACTTCTCGATGTTGCCGGTCTGTACGGGGCGATCACAGCGTACGGAGCATTTTTAAAATGTCTGAAAACCATACCACGAGTTGACCCCATCTTTGTGAATTTATTTGGGTAGACAGCTCCTTTTGAGTGGCCGTCGATAGCTATGCTAAGTCACAATTCATCGTGACCGAGGGTTTGAGCGTCCTGGCTTTGTTCAGACTGTTGGCCATAATAGATAACGCACTCTCTTCCAGAAACTATAACTAATACCTGTATAAACCACAGGTGTGCTCTATGGTTGTTGAACAAGCACAAATGTGCTTGAGAATGTGTCTGCAATGGGGATTACCTAGGCTACTAGCTAGCCACCTAAGTTAACAAATATCCTCGAATACGAATAACCAGACATTATTATTATTATGAATATATTTGTATGTGTATATGTATGTCTATGCATGTATGCGTGTATGTGTATATAGAGGGTGAAAGAAAGAAAAGGAATGGATTATAATGGCGTTGTTTGTATTATTTTCCCGAAACCAATGATATTTGACAAATTGAAGGTGAAAGAAATTTTCAACGAAAAGTGAAAATAAATTCTCCCGGCATTTACATCAATCAATTAACTCCTGTTCTCATGCGGTGATTTTAACCCTGGTCCCCCACCCCAAGGCGAGTAATTGAATCATTGGATCTCCCTTCAGGCAACACAGTATCTTCTTACTTTGTTATGCTAATTTCATGGTGCACCACCCGGCTTACATCTTTCAGCATCGATTAATATTCCATCTTAGTCTAATGAATTTGCTATCCGGACTGGTGGATTCAGATTTGTTTAACAATAATCAATGCTTACTAACTGCAACAAATGACTCAGTGACATGATCAGAGAAGCAATTGTTGACTGGATCTAGTTACCTGGCGATCATTGGTTCAAACCCATGATAATCTAGTGGAAAATTCCATTCGATACCATTAGACCACAAGAACGAATTAGGAAGAATTAAATGATACAGAATTTTCTCTAACATGGGTAATTAAATTTGTTAAATCCTGTTATATCCCGAGGAGGAATAACAGAAAAAAGAATAGTGTAAGAATAATACTTAACACTGAAGATAGATTAGATGAGATTTGTTATACAACAGTACAATAAACCAATAGACGTACAAGAACAATCAACGCGTAGTAACAGGAATAACGATCAAATAGAAAATGTCTCTGCCTATGACATATGCGTCCGTCTAGTGACGAATGCTGTATTTACCAACCTTCCCACGCAAGGCTAGATGTGACACAAGGTCTATTTATTGTGGGTCTTCCCGGCCAAATAGCCAGGCCAAAAAACGTCTGTCTATTTTTCCCCAGTCATGATTCTACCCATCGGCGGAACCACGACTGGGTTAGTGCTCTCTGCTTCCGAGCAGAGAGCGCTCTCTACCCGAAGGCAGAGAGCTGACAGTGTCATAGAGTCGTCAGTCTAGCGACGTATGCTGTATTTACCAACCTTCCCACGCAAGGCTAGATGTGACACAGGTCTATTTATTGTGGGTCTTCCCGGCCATATAATCAAGCCAAAAAATGTCTGTCTATTTTTTCCCAGTCGTGATTCTACCCTTCGCCGGAACCACGACTGGGTTAGTGCTCTCTACCCGAAGGCAGAGAGCTGACAGTGTCATAGCGTCGTCACTCTAGTGACGTATGCTGACCTATGCCCCTAGTCACAGTCTTTTATAGTCTAGATCATATTCATTAAGGGGTAGGATAGGCTGTTCATCTACAACAAATCCCTTACTTGGTTTAGATTGAGTTGTGCATAAAATTCATATAGACAGGTTTAATGACATTTCATGAACGAAATAACTATGAATTATTAACTGAAACGAGCTATCATGGAAAAGAGGATGTGAATAATCTATCCCAATGGATTGAATTTCGGTTTTAAATATGCGGACTATAAAAACAAATATGAGAATACATTTCAGAATAAATAAGTGATTACATATATATATATATATATATATATATATATATATATATATCGCGTAAAGGAATAGGGTTGTTCCAACGAGTGTAAAATAAAAAGTGTGAGAAGCCGTGAACGTTTAACGTTTTCTTTAAAGAAAACGTTCACGGCTTCTCACACTTTTTATTATATATATATATTTATTATAAATTATATTTTAGAACATGTACATGACGTCTCTATATATAATCGCTACGAAGGCGCGTCCGTAGCGATTATATATAGAGAAGTTATGGACATGTTCTAAAATATAATTTATAATAAATATTCACAGCTCTATATAGAAAATTATATATCGAGCATTGTTTTAAATTAATGTTTTGGACATGGAAAGAATTCTTCGTTCTGTATTCACTCGGATATATATATATATATATATATATATATATAAAGGGTTGAGTGTATTAGTGTTCTTGTGGAAGTGAGAGGAAAATTTGTCGTCGTGACGTCTCTCATACAAACGCAAACATACATACACACTTGTACACCCATTGACGTACTCAGACACACATACACACGAGCGCTTGCCCACCGGGGCTCACACAAACATACCTATATGTGAACAGTATGGGGCTTGGCATATATATGCATATGTGTTCCGTTGTGTACATAGATGCGCATTTGATTTGTGTGGCACAATATAAACAAACGCCAGTAGCCAAGAGTGTTCAACTCATTGCTAAAGAACAGTGCGTAAATAACGGTGAGTAGCTAGTGTTTTTAAAATCTAGCATTTCTCCAGAGAATTCAATTGACGGGTGAGTACTTATATATACATATATATATATATATATATATATGTTGTCATCCACAGACAGATCTGTTTCGCTGTATCACAGCTCATCAGTACGGTTAGACTCCGATTGCTTTTTAACCCAGCATTGAAACCCGACCGAATTGGTGTCAGTCGGCGATTCTACCTCTGGGCTATGGGCGCTCGGTAGAAGAAGGCAGACTTTTTAGCGTACATTATTTATTATAGACGCCCAGTAGCCAGAGTGTTCTAATTCATTATTGAGTGAGCGATGCGTACATGCCAGAGTAGCTACAGTTTTTCAAAGTTTCCCATTCTTCCAGAGTGCTCAATCAGGGTGTGAAAGCGTAAATTGTAAATAGCGTAAATATATATATATATATATATATATATATATATATATATATACAAGAAATATATATATATATATATATATATATATATATATATACAAGAAAATACGTCCCCAATTTTACTTGTAAATTAATAAAATTACGTCAGATTAATAAAATAATTTTAAAATGTGTCATATTCTTTACAAATTGCTCTGTTTACATTTTGAATACGAAACTGATGAAAGGCAAAGTAGAACCTTGGTTAAAGCTCATCGGGTATAATGACAGTTTCTCCTGCAAAGGAGGACGCAGGTTCGAAGCAGAAGGTACATTATCCTTAATAAACTTTCTCAAATTTTCACGCTGATTGAAGAGATAGAATGCTATTTATAATAATCAGAACATATATTCATATATAGTTGATCATTAAAAATTACATTTACAGTAATATATATATATGTATATATATATATATTTTATAAATTATATCTTAGAACATGTACATAATTTTCTATATATAGAAAAATTATGTACATGTCCTAAAATATAATTTACTAGCAGTATAGCCCGGCGTTGCTCGGGTGTAATGAAAGCTTTAAAACTAATCCATGGTCCTGGAGCTCAGATTCAGCCTAAAGAATATTTGTGTGAAGTTTGGTGAGTATCGGATAAAATTTATGAATTTGTATAAAGGACATACAGGCAGATTATCAGACACACACACAAACATCTTGCCTTTTATATATATATATATATATATATATATATATATATATATATTATAAATTTTCTGCACTATTCTAATAACTGCAACCTTGAAACTTCTGAATATCGTTTCTTATGTCTTTGTCTATGAGTGTATCAAATTTGATAAAAATCGGACCACTCCTTCTATAACCCGAATTTTTCGATTATCGATTTTCGATATTGATCGGGGATACCTTGACACAAAACCTAGCTAAGAACAATCACAGACGCATATAGTACAACTGGGTAATTTTTCCAAAAAATCGGTTCAGCCGTTTCGGAGTCTATAGGTAATGGATACACACACACACACAGATACATACACACAGAGAAATTTCCATTTATAAATAAGTTTAGATAATAAATATTCACAGCTCTATACATTATATATCGAGCACTGTTTTAAATTAATATTTTGAACGTTGTAAGATTTCTTCGTTCTGTATTCACTCGGATATATATATATATATATATATATATATATATATATATATATATATTTCCCTTCATAATATTCATTGAATTTTTTTATATATTTTTATATCTATGTGTGTATGTGTGCATATGTATAATGTATATATATGTGTGTGCATGAGTGTGTGTATGTGTGTATATGTATAGATATATGTGTGTGTACATATATATTGTGTGTGTGGATTTTTTTGTATATGTATGTATATATATGTGTGGATGCGCATGTATGTGTATATACGTATATATGTGTGTATGGAATTGAATGTATGTGTGTGTATATGTATGTATATATGTATTTATAATTGTAGAAATGTGTGTGTATGTATGTGTGTACACATATATGTATGTATAATTGTAAATGAAATTTTTTTTTTTGTTCATTTATACCTAGCGGTAGCTTTATTTAGTTTAAATTATTTTAAATCCTATATCTTCTTATTCCCTTTAAAAATAAATATACCTTTTTAAGTAAAAGGCCTTTTTCTAATACTTCAACGTTTTTGGGAAGTTAGGTTTTGAATATGTTGAGCGTCTGTAATATATAAAAATTTTTTTCTTTCTTTTCTTTTTTCCCTCCCTTCTTTTATCTCTCTTACCTCCCACCTTTTTTCCGTTTTGCTTAACCTAATATCAATTCAACACGCCGTCTGTTCTATTTACGTTACAATTCTCTTTCCTTTTTTGCGAACCCAGACGATGCCAATTTTTCTTTTCTTGTTTATTTTATTTTATTTTATTTTATCTTTTTCTTTTTCATTTTTTTCTTTTTAAACTTTTTTTTGCAAATCTATCTATGAGTTAAAAAGGAAAACTAGACAGATTTTTCTCCAGTTTCAGAAAGGATTTTTTTCGTTGCTGAGGTGATGCGTTATCCCCTGTGGGGATTTAATGTCAAAATGTACATACAACATCTTTGAATAAATCCTATTTAATTCATATTTGCTCTGTAATATTTTATTACATGGAGCTCTCTTCCTGTATCATTTTTAAATATTAAAATAAAATTTTAATATTAATTAGGATCGGGTTTTTGGAATTGACCTTCCTGCTTTTTCCGCTTGGATTAAAGTATTTGAATATATATATATATATATATATATATACTTGAATGAAAGAAATGTTGATCCGACACTCGCAGACATAAATATTTATAGAGAAAAATTAATTTAAACACTCTTTAAACCTTTGTTCAATGGCTGAATTTAACAAAGATTGTTTAAATTCCATTGCTGATATTAATGATAATTATGTTTTACCGAATTAAGGCGATGAAACTAAGACGCAAGAGTTATTGTGATTGAAAGAAACTGAGAAAATATTCTTGAGTAGAAAGGACAAAAGATGGAGACTGATATTGGATTTAAATTTTTAAAGTTCTGAGTTGACAGGAAAGCAATGCCGGAAGAGGATCTTACAGGCAAGACAAGAATGCATCAGAATAAAAAAAAACTACTTTTGCACTGAATTTCAACACTGAATTCATGAGCTACCAAAAAGTCGTGTATATTTGTTTTATAGATTACGCAATGCACCCGATAAAGTAAGAATTTTTTAGCAACCTTGACATATTTAAGCAAGATCTTTCCATTATGATAAATACCGTTGTATATATATATATATATATATATATATATATATCCGCAGACAGATCTGTTTCGCTGTATTACAGCTCATCTGTAAGTTTAGATATCCGATTGCTTTTTACCCAGGATCGAAACCCGACCGTCAGTCGGCGTTTCTACCTCTGAGCTATCAGCTCTCGGTAGAAGGAAGCAGACTTTTAGCGTGTTATATATCATGTATTCATACACCAGTAGTGAGATGGTTCTAATTCATTACTGAATGAACGATGCATAGATGCTAGTGTAGCTTCTGTTTTTTCAAAGTCTACCATTCTTCCAGAATGCTCAACCAGGGTGTGAGAGCGTAAATAGTCATCTGCAGACAGATCTGTTTCGCTGTATCACAGCTCATGAGTACGGTTAGACATCCGATTGCTTTTTACCCAGGATTGAAAGCCGACCGAATTGGCATCAGCCGGCGATATATATATATATATATATATATATATATATAGGACAAATAGGTTTTAAACAGATCTAAAAAAAACAAAATAAAAAACTAAACAAAATTCCCCCCAAATATATACTGCTGAATTTTTACTATAAAAAACATTTTTATTTTTCATAATCTTTGACCCTAGTTTGCGGGTTAGATATATGCCCATATCTGGGACTCTATCAGATGCTACCACCTCGGATCTGGATGTTCATTAAGAGAATCAGAGGCCTAGCTGCCGGACGCAGTTTATTCAGGCGCCCAGTTCTCAGTCTGTCAGTTTCCACCTTTTCCTAGTAACTTAGTTTGTACATGTAAGTGCACATGTTTAGTGTAGGAAGCCACATCCTTTCGGGGAGAAAATGGTTGGAGTTGAGTTGCCAGGTTGGGACCGATCACATTGCAGATTCTCCTTGTCGTGAACCCTAAGATGACCAGTTATGATAACAGTATTCAATACACGGGCGGATGATTGATTTGTGAAAGATAGACTCAGGATGTCATGACGAAAAAAATTATATTTGTACGGATTGAACAACGTGTAGGACTAGCCAAATTTATGTTAGGACTATGAAGACAAGATAGGTAAAAATAAGACCAACATTTTCTTTATCCCTGTTTTAGCCTTGTGCCACTTTGTTTCACTTTGATGCAAGTAAATATTCATTCAGCGTAGATTACAATCAACAGATATATTATCCAAAGTATAAATTCATTACGTTGTATCATATAATGTTAAAATCAGATATTGAATTGTTAACAATTTCATAAAAAGATAGATGATACAGTGCTGATAGCAGACACTGAAAGAAAACTACAAGACCTCCTACAGAAGGCAGCTGAAGAGAGTGACAAGAAAGGACTACAAGAAAACTGAATGCATGGTCATCAGTAAAAAAGGCAGCCCAATATGACAAATACAGGTCAGGGATACTAAAATCAAGCAGGTACAAAAATTTAAATACCTGGGAAGTGTTATAACAGAAGACAGAAAGTGTGACACAGAAATCCGAAGGCGAATTGGCATAGCGAAAGAAGCATTCCAGAAGTTGGGCAAAGTATTAAGAAGCAGGACAATTTCGCTAGAAACAAAGAAAAGAGTACTGGATTGCTATGTAATGTCAGGTCTTCAATATGGCAGTGAATGCCGAACAATATCATCGAAGATGAAGGAAAAATCTGAAGCAACTGAAATGTGGCTCTACAGAAGGATGCTGCGAATATCATGGGTCACGCATTTGAGCTATGATGAGGTTTTGGAAAGACTCGATAAGGAAATTAATCAGGAAGAGACAGCTGAAGTTCATGGGACATGCAATGAGGAAAGAGGACTTGGAAAACCTGATACTAACAGGGCAGATAGAGGAAAAAAGAGACAAGGGAAAGCAAGGGATAACCTATTTGAAGGACCTAATTAGGTGGATGATGAAACGAGGGTTGTATTGTGTAACAGGAGAAAACGTGCTAAGAGCCACCAGGGATATGGAGGTGTGGAAAACCATGATCGCCTATGTCCTGAAGGGACAGAGCACATAAAAGAAGAATATTTATGCCAACTGTTTATAAGAAATTATAATGCAAACATAAAATAAGGGATCAATTCTATATTATAGTCAATATATAAACTGATCCCTCATTTTGGGGCCATGCTAGTTTCTATACATTTATATTCTAGATTTATGGTCTTGAGCTAGTGGAAGGCAGAGTGGAGTTCGGGTGGTGTAACAGGAGAAGGCGTGCTAAGAGCCACCAGTGATAGGAAGACGTGCAAAGCCATGATCGTCCACGTCCTGAAAGGGCAGCTCACATAGAAGAAGAATGTATATGTCTACTGTTTATAAGAAATTATAATGTGGATATAAAATGGGGGATCAAGTCTATATTATAATCAATATATAAACTGATCCCTATTTCTGTGATAATTCTAGTTTCTATACACTTCTATTCTAGATTTATGGTCTTGAGCTAGTGGATGGATGAGCGGGGTTCAGGTGGTGTAACAGGAGAAGACGTGCTAAGAGCCACCAGAGATAAGGAGATGGGGAAGGCCATGATCACCTACGTCCTGAAAGGACAGAGCACATAGAAGAAGAATATAAATGCCTACTGTTTATAAGAAATTATAATGTAGATATAAAATGGGGGATCAATTCTATATTATAATCAGTATATAAACTGATCCCATCATTTTGTGGTAATTCTAGTTTCTATACATTTCTTTTCTAGACTTATGGTCTTGAGCTAGTGGATGGCAGAGCGGGGTTCAGGTGGTGTAACAGGAGAAGAGCCACCAGACATAAGAAAATGAGGGAGGCCATTATCGACTACGTCCTGAAAGGACAGGGCACAAAGAAGAAGAAGAATCTAAATAATACCGCATTGTTTTCCGTGCACACTTGTTTGACCGGCCTAATATCATTAGGCATGGTGATTAAATTTACCGATAACAGAAATATATTTATAAACGCCATCACGAAAGAATTTTCATGCATTAATGAACGATTCAGTAAAATTAAAGATATTCAATATCAAATATCTTAGTCGAAAAACTTGTAAGCTGCAGACATGACAAGACAGTAAATTGACAATTCTCTCTTCACTGAACTTATATTCAATAACTTGTTGCAGAGAAATGACAAACGTAATCGATACTTGTAATTCACAATGAAAACTTTCGTTCAATAACTTGCAGAGAAAACAAAGGCAAATAGGCACCTCTATTTTCAAGTAATAACTTTTATTCAATGACTTTCAGAGATATGACATCAGTACAGCGTGTAAAACTACTACTTATCACCTGATTTATTCACCTGTGGTGATACCGACCGAACAAAAGCGATAAACCGGATGTTGGCTCTCTCTCACAACTAAAAGGCAAATTAATAAAATTCGTCGCGCGCATCCGAGTTCGCGCAGATGTTCCGGTTGAAAAATAAAAATTAATCAAATATCAAATTTCCATTTCGCGAGCCTACGCGAATTTTATTTACCAGCCAATGGGAAGCCCGGAATCAAATACAAGGATGAAATTCGAAACGAGCTGCTTCTGATCCAAAAGACAGATATAAAAAGCGGTGACAAATTATCAGCAGACAGCCAGACGGGAGACCGGAGGAGACGGACGAGCTGATTAGTTTCTCCCTTGACGAGGGGCTACTCTGCTGACCTCTTTCTTTCTCCCTGTCTCAAAAGTACTTATTGACCTCTTCAAAGACATTCCTCAAAGTACTTACGGACTCATGACCTTAGAAGTGGCAACTTCAAAATGAACATCCCCTTACCTACAAGACGCTTCCACACTCCTAAGACTTTTATCTTTTCAGCATTATATTTTCCATGAACATTCTAACCTCCATTGGACTTTTATTACTTTATTTGTAAAACATTAATTGAAATGTGCATATATATATAAATGTTATTTTATACTCAAATTGTCTTTCTTGATTTTATAATCATTTTATGAATTATAGTGGGTTATCTTCCCAGAAGGCTAAATTCCGTTAACCTGCAAGGTATACAATTACCCTTCACTAGAACGGAATCCTACTAGTACTAAAAAAGAATAAATAAGAGAAGATAAAATACCCGCAATGCACCCTTTCCAGTGATCCAATCCTAAGTAGTACTAGTATTTATGATTGGTAGCTAAAGCTCTTGAATTTTATCAACATAGGTGCTCAAGCTTTGAGGCTTACCCTGATGCTTTGACAAACAATTTGGCACGATTCTCTTTGTGTATTTAATTTCTTGAAATGCATCTTTCATGTAATTTTTGTAATCGCTCATACTTCTTGATTTTGAGCGATTAACTTTGTACTTGAGTACTCCCCAACTCCCCGAGATAGGAAATCATTTGGGGGCAAATTAGATGATTGTGCTAGCTATTCAATTTGTCCTCTTCCGCCAAACCTTAAATAAATTTTACAGTAAATATTTCAAAATACTTAAATATTTTTGACCCCCCCCCCCACACATATATATATATATATATATATATATATATATATATATATATATATAGTACTCTGCAAAAGTATTAGGACAAGAACTATTTTATCTTTTATGAGGCATGAAAATAAAGTTTAAAATCCTAACATTTTTGTACACTATCGGTAGTGTGCAAAGGCATTAGGACAGGGGTGATTTTCCTAAAAACCTCACTGAAATTCAATACAGGGTGATAAGCCAAGTAAATTGCTAATAAATATTGATTATTTAAAACGAGGTGTAAAAGAAATGTGTTCAAAAGAAGTTATATTTAATTTTTCCTATTTTCTAATAAACAAGTTATTTTGAAACTACGCTATTGAACATCTATGACATATTTTTGCATAAAAAATTAATAAATCTAATGTTACTTCGCAAGACACACTTTGGGAACAAATACAAGCTGCCATCAAAAATAGGCAAATTAATATATATATATATATATATATATATATATATGAGTGTCCATTTGTTCTTTTCAACTAGTAGACATATTAATATTTGCTTTACTTACTGATATGTATGTATTTGTATGCATTTACTTGTATGTGTGTGTATGTCTTACATATGGTTTTGTATGGGTATATGTGTATATATATGCATGTGTGCAAATATATGTATGTATGTATGTATGTGTGTATATATATATATTCATACTTGTATGTATGTATGTATGTTCAGATGTCCATGTATGCATGTCTATATCTATATATATATATATGTTTGCGTATGTGTGTGTATATTTATGTGTATATGTGTATATATATATATACGTATGTATTTGCATGTACGTGTGTGTGTGTATGTATATTTGTATATCTGTGTATATATATATCTATATATATTTATATATATATATGTAGGTGTATATGTATTTACGTTTGTACGTATGTATGCGTATGTAGATAGATAGATAGATAGATAGATAGATAGATAGATAGATAGATAGATAGGTGTAAATTTGTTGTCCTGGGTTTCACGCTTTTTCGATCGTCAAACTGTTTTAATTTTTTATTTAAAATACTGGATGTATGTAGAGATGCGTATGTTGATGAATTTTTGTGAAGGTAGGATGAACTTTGGGAGGAATATTTGTTGACGTGATGCCTTTTATACAAACACAGGCATAAATTAACACTTGTACAACCATTGACGTGCGCAGAGACACGCGCACTCGTGAGCTAGACAACTGGGGATCACACAGGTAGAACTTAGCATATATATGTATATGTGTGACGCTTTGCACATGCATACGCATTTAATTTTAGTTTGTGTATTTGCGTAAGTATATATCTAATTCTGTTCATATGTTCATGCATTGAAGTAGGATTATGTCCTCATTCATTCAGGGCTGGTCACGTTACGAATTCGCCTTGACTGTATTCAGTATGTAGCAATTTAATGTGTACAAATAGAGCTTTAAAATTTAACAGACAAATTGACAAGTCGATAAAAGCTAAATTTTGTAATTTGTGTATGTATATATTCGTTGGTATATTGATCTGTATACGTGTCTGTTTGCCAGCATTTGTAAATATACTCGTCTATTTTTCCATGTGTGGATGTTTGTAGGTTTATTTATGTGTGCGTTTTTTCTCTTCCTCGTTTAATATATGAATAACATTCTAAATCTAATAATTTGTTAAACTTGGAATTGTTTTTTTGAATTTTGCAACAATAATAAAGTAGATTTAATAGTTAATTAATAGTTAATTAATAGTTAATTAATAATGCTGATCTTAATTTAATCAAATACTAATAGCAATGCCTTCCAAGATTATTTTTAAGTCTACCCACATATTCTCCGAATGAGAAGTTGCTTTACTGTGATTGGTCCACATTGTACATACAACAATGCCTTCCTGATTAAAGGGGTTTTGCATGTTTTTAACCTTTTTAAAACCATTCAATTTAAAATAGACCACATCACTTGACAAGACACAAGAAGAGTCGTAATTTCTGAATATATATATATATATATATATATATATATATATATATATATATATATATATATTTGTGCGTGAAAATTCGGATATAAATAAAATATATTTGGGAAAAGGCATTATGAATAAAAAGGGAAAAAAATTACTGATGCATTTCAACTTAATATTATTTCAACATATTTCAACTTATTATAAATGAATAGCAACTAGGTCCCACCCTTTACTTGCTCCCCAGACAGCTACAATCTTCAAGAATTTAAATGTAAAGTCAATAGTCATCTTCTACCTCACTAACCTGCATTCTCTCTCTCTCATGCTTCTTTCTCCGTCCACTCCACTCTCATCAGTATTTTCATCCTTCTCTTACCTACTTCCTGACACCCTCTATAACCTATCACTCTTTCTCATAACTTTCCTCCTATGTAACCCCCTGCAAAACAGTAGCAGTAAAATGCCTTTCTTGGGACGATATGATTATTAAAAAATGTTAATGTTAAATGTACGAATTTGATTTTGTAACATGTTTTTGATAATTGTAAGTAAAAATATCGTTAGGATTTCCAAGTGTTTAAGCTTAAGAATCCTCAGTATATTATGAGGACTAACTGGGAAAGTGAAAATAAACTATGGAGGATAGTCAGTCAGTTAAGTGCCATACGTGTTACACGCTTGGGCGATCATGTCTCGAAAGAGACATGACTGACTGTGCAGAAGATTATCCCGCAGAAGGTTGCCATTGCTTTCTGCGATAGACTGGTTGCCGACGAAAGCTATAGAACCCAATCTGTCCTGTTATTTAACACATAACTGGAAGGAATAGACGGTTTAATACCTTTCCCAAGGGTATTTGCGCGTAAGTGAATACAATGAATTCGACTGGAATTCGAACTCGGCTCCACCGATTTCTCGTTCCGAGCCGATATCCAATGCATCACAACGCACATCCAGGATAGTAAATGATTTAAATTAAATAGTTAAATAAATGCTGTTCATAAAGTTTTGTAATTTGCTTGAATCATTGGGTGCCTTAGGTATATGGTTAGGTCTTGAAAGCTGTCACTGTGCGTTGAGTAAAATAAAGGAACGTAAAGAAGTGTTTGGGTATTATCTATTTATTAAACATTAATATTTCGAGATCAAACTCTCATCTTCAGAATGGAGCGTGTGTCTGTCCGAGTGAGTCCGTGCCTTTCAAGGAATGGTCATTATTAGCTGCTGCTGCTGTCATTAATTGTAGCGAGGGCTTGTGTGTGTGTGTGTGTGTGTGTGTGTAAGTGTTGGCGATAAAACTTCATCTTCATTAAATTTGTGGCCTTTTTCATTACGCTATGCTGTTTGTTAGAAAGTATTTAACTATTCAATAAAACAATAATTTGATCTTTCCTGTTTTTCCCCTCAAAGTAGTGAACACACACATACAAAATAAAGTAAAATAAATTACACGTGTACGCACATGAACACGCACGCATGACACAGTCACGGACACGCACACACCACGCAATAAAGCAGATAGATCAAACAACAGTAACAAAATAAATCCTCTTCAACTTAAGCAAAAGTCAAACTAACGGTCAGGTCACACATACTTAGATAAGCCACACATTAATGCAGTCTGATATCATCAAACCTGAAAAAGGTCCCAAGTGTAAATCACACATATATGTATACCATAAACACACACACACACACACACACACACATGCTCTTACACACGCACACACACACAAGCACTCGCTATAATTAATGACAGCAGCAGCAGCAGCATCTAGAAATGACCATTCCTTGAAAGGCACGGACACATTCGGACAGACACGCTCTTCTACCATTCTGAAGATGAGATTTTGATCTCGAAATATTAATGTATAATAAATAGGTAATACCCAACAACTTCTTTACCTTCTTTTATTTTACTAAACGCATTGTGACAGCCTTCAAGACCTAACCATAGAAATGTTGTTAAATTTTATTCTTAAATAAAACAAGATTCAATAAAGATTGAATCTCAAGTTCCTGTGAAATTCATAGACACAAAGATGATAGAACAATGTTTGACTCATCCTATCGTTCCATGACTCCTTCTGTCTATGATGTTTATTCCTGTGTTTCAAAAAATGGGGCACTTAGGCATTTTGAGGTTGGAGATTCTCAATCCTTATTTTTTAATCATTCTGATTTCCCTCACATTCCATTACTGAGAAGGAAGTTTCATTCATGCAGTCTCCTGCCCTAAATATTTGCAATGTGAAACAGACTCACGGGAGGATGCTTCCCTAACCACTACACGTTTCTTCTTCTTTTATGTGACCTGTCCTTTCAAAACGTAGGCGATCATGGTTTTCCACACTTCCATATCCCTGGTGACTCTTAGCACGCTTTCTTCTGTTGCACCATGCAACCCTCGTTCTGTCATCCACCTGATTAGGTCCTTCAAATATATTATCCGCTGCTTTCCCTTGTCTCTTTTCCCCTCTATCTGGCCTGTTAGTATCAGGTTCTCCAAGCCCTCTTTCCTTATTGCTTGCCCCAGGAACTTTAGCTGTCTCTTCCTGATGCTCAGTATTAATTTCCTTTTCGTTTCCATCCTTTCCAAAACCTCATCATTACTCACATGCTCGGTCCATGATATTCGCAGCATCCTTCTGTAGAACCACATTTTGGCTGCTTCAAGTTTTTCCTCCATCTTCGAAGATATTGTCCAATATTCAGTGCCATATTGAAGAACCGACATCACATAGGAATCCAGTACTCTCCTCCTTGTTAACTTCTTCGATTCTAGAGCCGAAGTTTATATATCCTTTATATCCTCATAATCAGCATTTACTTCATTCTCATCCACTCATATACAGCGAGCGATGAATAAATTGTCGTCTAAATTACTTAAAATTTAAAAATAACACTGACATTTCATTTTAACAAATATATTTACTAAAGTTACATAAACATTTGTCTTAAAATATAGGAGTTTGGTGGCCAGTTTGTAAGGGATGGAGTGGTCGCAGAAATTGTCTGACAAATATGACTGGGTTCTTCAGTTTGGTGCAGAGTCCGGTTGCCTGACATAGGATCTTCCAGCAGCAATCTTTTTGAACCAGAGCAGCACTTCCTCTTCAACGCACTTGAAGTGGCCCTTCGTGTTGAATCTGAGGCTCTCACGAACAAATCAGATGTTCTCTTTTGACCCTATATATATATATATATATATATATATACAAAATGTTCTCTTTTCATCAAAATTGATCTGAGTAACTTTTCCGTGCTGACGTACTTTCGTAATCATCATTAGAGTCATTCGAATCTTTCCAAATCTTCTGCGCTCTCCTCAGATTGGCACATAAATACTCTCAAATGTTTGCAGCGGAGTTTCCGTCGCAAATGTACCAAGCAGTTCTGCATGATATTTGCAAATTTATGGAGGCATGAACTGCATCATTGTGCACTTTTTCTCACAGACCAAATTTAACTAACCTGTGTAGTGACAAAAGAAAAAAAAACAAGAACAAACATTTATGCGAGAAATTAAAAATATAATATGGCGACAATTTACTCATTGCATTCTATAACAAATTAACCCAGCAACCCACTTTCTTCATTAGCATTTAATCCTTTATTTGGTAAACATTTAAAAAACAATTCCACTCTCAGTTAAAACATTTTGCAGATAGCTAAATTTCTGAATGTGTTTCATTCTGCTGCCTCTAATACCTAAGCTGAATTTTTTGGATGTTCCTCTTTGAATCTTTCATCTTGTTTTCATTCACTGCTTTGTCGATTAGTTCTTGTTGTTTCCTTTCCGTATGGTGCAAAAGTATCAGAACAAGAACTATTTTGTTTTTTTATTGAGGCATATTGACAGGAAATAAAAAAAATTAATTAAAGTAATTTTATTTGATTTACTCAACAAATGTTTTAACAAGAGGAAAATACTTGTTACAAAATAAATTTAATATTTAGTATTTGCATTTTGCATTTATCACAGCCTTCATTCTGTCAGGCATTGGCATCACAAGCTTCTTCAATATATCTGATCGTATCTCCTGTCAAGCAGTAACTTTATCCGACTCGGACGCTCCAACAACCTCTTCCCCAGGTACACAATCCGACACATATCAACATAATAACATGTCGCAAGTACCAAACCCAACACTGAACGCCAATCTAAATAGCCATGATGCATCTAATCGATTATCGATTATCACGCCAATACACGACGGAGCCCAAACCTGTACAAATTATCGGGCTATAGCCCAACACGTTTCCCCATGGCGCCGACTGTCAAACTAACAACTAATAACCATGATACTCAAGGCCCACGTCCCACACAGTTCCCTAACTATTTATAAATCCCCGGCCCCGCGAAAACCAATGTCGGGTAGAACACCACATAACCATACACCCTGCCGATCAATATCGGGTCAAACGGCCGGCAAAAAACAGTATAACACATGGCGAACAACGTACCTAGTAAAGATCAACCAGAACGTCCAACCCGAATAAAAACATCCATCAAAAAGGCAGTTAAAGATATTTTCCTTAATTTATCAATACTACAACCCAGATTTTAATGTAAATACTGAACTATGCTTACAATGAACAGTGAGCTCTTTCCTCTAGTTTAACAGTTTAAACTTGTCCCTAAATTTGATAATTTCTAATTTTTCGTTGAGACAGAGGTAGGAAGGTGCACGAAGGGAGTTACAAGTTCGGGCCTCTGTAAGGATTTTCCATTTAACAGTTTTAAAGACCAATAGTATTTGGATAACGAAGTACTGTATTTATAAGAACAAATTATTCTCTCTACTTTGTATTGAGCACTTTTTTAAGAATACTGTTTCTTTTGACAAGGAATATTTATTTATTTCTATTATTATTATTATATATATACATATATATATATATTTGATATTTTAGACCGGCCTCGGCCTTTCATCAGAAACAAATGATTTTAAAATTTTAAAATCATTTGTTTCTGATGAAAAGCCGAGGCCGGTCTGAAATATCAAATATATATATATAATAATAGAAATAAATTAAGACAGTCAAAAAATACATTTTTAAACTTATAACTTTTTAGTAGTTTTTCCTATACATATTAAGACAGTATACGTGGATCATCATTATGCTATATATATATATATATATATATATATATATATATATATATATATATAATCGGCGTCGGGTGAATTCGATCCAGTGAGCATTTTGTTTCTAAATGCTTCTGTGGAACTCTCTGTCGAATTCTTTGATTCACCATTATTTTTTACCTCCCATCTCATCGTCTTCTCTGCCTATTACACCTGAAGTTTATAGGAGAGTAATTGGTTAGGTGTTTCCCACCAGGATGTGCCTTGTGGTGTAGCGGATATCGACTCGGAACGAGAAATCGGGGAGCCGAGTTCGAATATTAGTTGAATTTCTTGCATTCACTTACGCGCAAATACCTTTGGGAAAGTTATTAATTCGTTTTTTTCCCTTCCAGTTGTAGGTTAAATAATATGTCAGATTGGGTTCTATAGCCCTGGCTGGCAACCAGTCTACTACAGAAAGTAATGGCAACTTACTGCGGGATAATCTTCTGCCTAGTCAATCATGTCTCTTTCGAGACAAGTTCTCCCAAGCGTGTATTACGTATGGCATTTTAAATGAATAACTGTTTCCCGCCAAACTCAACATTCCCCTGCCATACATTACAACAGTTGGTTGGTTGTTTTTTTTATGGCAAATCAACCTCGGCGGTTCATTTGTTGCTAACCAAACTTTATTAATTGCTGTTAATACCTTTTTCTTTCAACAATTTCTTGTTTTTTTTTTGTTTTTTTTTATATAAGTTTTGTGTCTAATAATACTTTTTTTATTTTCGAATATCAAGATTCATTGGGATTTGTTTTTAACGGTAGGGTCCCCAAGTTTTACCCTTGTTATTTAAACCCTAACTGGAGGGAAGGAACGGATTAATACCTTTCCCAAGGGTGCCAGTGCTTAAGTGAATACAGGGTATTCAAACTCGGCCCACCGATTTCTTTTTCCGAGCCGATACCCACTGTCCCACAACGCACATCCGTCACTAAACGCTTACAGCACCTGGTATTCCCAAGCGGTCACCCATCTCCGTAATGACCAGGATCAACATTGCTTAACTTCGGTGATCGAGAACCGGTGTATTCAACGTAATAGGCCGTAAAGAGAAAGTTAGAGATTTAGGAATATTTTTCTCATAAATTGTTATATTATAGAACAGGCATATACGCAGATTCTTCCTTAAACTCTACCATCTTGACCTCTTCAACTATCGGAATATTCTTTATATATCATTCTTAACCAAAACAGCTTCGCAGGTTTGAGAATATCGATTTTTTCTTAATTCAAACATTCATTAATTGCAATTAAATTGTATTTTTTTATAATTTCAACTCTCTTGATGCATGAAAATGCATCGTTGCATTTCTGAGATATTTTTTTTTATTTATGGTTTTTGTTTTTACAAATGGAAACGTGTCGCAGGTGTACTCGTCACTCAAGACAAAAAGTATCTTTTAAAAGATAAAACGAAGCCTTTTTGGTTCTGACACAGAACCATGATGCATTTTAAAATGTCTTTATGTACTTGATTCGAGTTTGTAAGTTCTAACCATTTCTAGGGGTTGGGAATCGAATCACAATTCAATTTCCTTCCACGATCAGTGTTCTGGTAAAATTCAAGAAGCACTTAAAATATTTGGGGATCTCGTGTCTGTGCGTCGCCTCGAGATGTCTTCGGTACCGGTTTATCGAAAACCCAAGTATATGCCTCCTTAAGATGAGTATACTTACGATCGTAAAAAAAAACAACTGGCGAAAATATCATGAAATTTATTTTCATATATTCTAACTATAGCTTGTATCTTGACTGTTATAGATGTCATAAGAACAATGTTTCAGTCAAGTACCATCTGACTGCTGTCACATGACACTGAATAGAAAGATTCAAAATATAACTCATCTGAACTTTATGGCATCGTTTATATAACGATTTACTAAGCGTAGATGTAGCACAAGCCGAAATTATGGAGCACCTAATGAGAATCGAACTCACTCCGCTGTTGTAATGGATGTAAGGAGTAACACGTGATAACAATTACACTGTGTCGAGGTAAAGTGCATGTCGGTGTTTGTTAAATACTCTCATGGATATTGGCTCGGAACGAGAAATCGGGGAGCCGAGTTCGTATTAAAGTTGACTTTCTTGCATTCACTTAGGAAAGGTATTATTCCGTTTCTTCCCTCCAGTTATGGGTTAAATAATAAGACAGATTGAGTTCTATAGCCTTGGCTGGCAACGAGTCTACCGCAGAAAATAATGGCAACCTACTGCGGGATCATCTTCTGCCCAGTCAGTCATGTCTCTTTCGAGACATGATCGCCCAAGCGTATATCATGTATAGCACTTAACTGACTGAATATAATAGTTGGAATCATGATTAAGGCTTTCATTGGTCATAAAGTGGGGGACCTGTTTTCTGTTGTTTTGAAGTAATAAACTGATCCCCCACTAATTAATACTTAATAATATAATATATTTCTTTCCCCTCTAGCTATGAGTCAAATAATAGGACAGATTGGGTTCTATAGCCTTGGTCGGCAACTAGTCTACCGCAGAAAGCAATGGCAACCTACTGCTGGAAAATCTTCTTCCCAGTCAGTTATGTCTCTTTCGAGACATGATCGCCCAAGCGTGCATCGCGTATGGCACTTAACTGACTGAATTATCCTGATTTCAGTCATTGGATAAGCGAGTGGTTCCGTTTTAGCGAACAAGGCAACAATGAAAAAAGAAGATGAGGGCAACAAGAGTATTTTTTCGTGATTTATTTGTTTGTTTTTTTTACCAGCATATCAACTTCTTATGGGTCATTTAATTCGGAGATTTTTTACTTTGTGGCATTAGTAATTTCTTTGACAAAAATCTATTGCTGACAATAGATTTTCTCCTTGCAAAAGTACGTTACTGGTATTAATTTTTAATTTTATTTTTTAGCAAAAATGTATTGCTGGTAATACTTTTACTATGAAAATTTATTAATGACATTTTGATTAAAAATTGTATTTTTACACTTTCATAGTATTTTTAACCCAGTCTTAGGTTTCACTATTTGCTGGGACCACAGCGTGTAGTACCAATCCAGGTCAGCGGTGATCCAGGAATATGAATAATTAAAACGTGATTCCACGATCCTCAAATCCTTCCGATGAGCAATCTTGCTGCCTGGTGTTGTTTATCTTCATACCCAGGATGCGTTTCCGCTTTAAATCGGCTGTTCGACTCTCAGGGTTTCATCTTGTATGTTAATCTTCAGGTAATTTTGTACTTAATCTACAAGGATAGTTTTTTACTCGTTCTACTGCCTATATATATATATATATATATATATATATATATATATATATATATATATATTCTAGTTTTGATTTTTTTACATATGCTCAGTTATTGCTCACAGTTTCTACCTGTTCAAATAAACACTACCCGATTCAGGGACCGAATTTACAATAATTTTTATCAGCAATTTTACGAGCCAACGCCGTGGTTTTTAAATTTCCTTTAGGTTATCCAGATAGACTTACACATGATGAAGGCCAAAGGACGCCAAAATGTTGTCATAACAATAATTGCCATGAGGACAATTTGTAAATAGTAACAATTTCGTGAAATGTGTTTGTAATATTAGGTTATCCCAAAAGTTCATAATCACTTGCGAAATGGGTCTATTTGGTCCAGCACAATCGAGACAAGCGATGGGTTCAGAAAAGGCAAGAGACACCGTCGGTTCCAAAACAAGATCGTTTCGTCAAGAAAGTCATGTTGTGCGTTTGGTAGAACTTTGAAGGAATCGTGCATTTTGAGTTGGTTCCGAATGGTCGTGCCAACTTTACTATCAGCAACTTGAGCGGGTCTACGAAAAGTTGAAGAAAAAGTACCCGGCTCTGATCAACTGAAAGCGCGCTTTGATGCAGTAGGACAATGCCAAGCCACACACCGCTAGGAAGACCAAAAACAAGTTTCAAGAGCTGGATGGCGTTGAGGTTCTGCCACATCCAGCCTACAGTCCTGACTGTGCTCCACCAGATTACGGCCCTTTTGATGAAGTCGAGGAAGCGTGTCAAAAATTCTTTGATTCGAAGCTGGCTGAATGGTACTTTGACCAGATCCGAAAGCTTTCAGATCGATGGCAGAAAGTCTTAGAAAATGATGGTCTTTATATTGAGCAATAATTTTTGTTGTTTTTGCGAGTAAATTTTCAATTTTTTGCAAGTGTTTTCTGGTAACCTTAGATTACTTGTTGAGTAAAATTTCAATTTTTTGCAAGTGTTTACAACCTAATATTTGTTAACTCTTGTATAAATGAAAAGGCAGTGATCTTAGATGTAATTTGTATAGAACACACTTATTTCACCCTCAAAAATCAAGAGAAAAATCACCGTTAGATATCTCGTTGCAGAAACTATATTTTACTTGGATTTGCAATCTCTAATTCTGTGAATCACGAGCAAAGACTCACGTTTTCCACTGATATAAATTGCAACGACTACATCCTATCAAAAGCTGCATCTATTGTAAGAAAAAGTTGGGGTCAATGTACTGTGCCAAAAAAAGTTTTAGTCATGAGAATTCATCTTGCACATTGATGAATATCTACCATTCATCCGTACATTGAATACTGTTGCCATATCTGATCGGGTGCTCTTGTTATTCATCTTGAGGCTCTTGACAAAATCTAAAGGAGGAGCTGCAATATGATCGATCTTGTCATGTCGTCTCAACTTTAGTCACCTTCTCACTGATGGGGCGTGGTTCGTTTTGTCTTTTTACAAATATTTTCAGAGCAACTGCATTGGCAAAAAAATTTATTCTGATGCCCCGACGACATGAAAGTAACCGTGCTATGAGATTGGCGTCTGATACTAAAAAAGGTAAAAACAATCCCTAGTTCTACCACAAAATATTCTTTTCTAGTAATTTTCACCTATAGATATCAATTCCTTTTAATTGATTTCCTGATGACTACAATCTTCTAAAATTTAAATGCTGCATTAATCGCCATTTTCTATTTTCTTGAATACTTCTGATCTTGATTCTTTTCCACAATCCTCGCTATTCTGTCTTCTCTTTCACTTTTATTCCTTGAAACTTTCTCACCTTGTTTGGGGTGAAATAATTATTTTTCATTTTTTAAATAAGGCATTTGGCCAAATAAAAATGTTCTAAAATTCCGAACCTACTGAGATTTTGTAGTTCTTACAGAAGATTGCTCTTCATAATAAAATAAATTTACTTTTAAGAAAAAAGTTCATTTTAACTCACCTTTATGAAAGTTGTATCTGGAAGATCAGTATTACAAAATGTATACTCATTCCCAATATTATAAATACAATATTCATTCGATAAATCTTTATTCTTATACAATTAAAAATGGTTCAGATTTTAACATACCACAAATGGTTAATAGGGCTTAGAATATATAATTTATTGTATTAAGCATTGTATTCAGTTTTGATTTATGCATTTGTTATGACTTTATATAGTGAACGATTCCATTTCTCTCTTCTGATTTCCTCTGCGCAACCATGTGCTTTCATACGCAATATTCTCCACATCTTAAATTCCCTGTAAAGCTTTTTAGTTATCCCATTTCTTTCTCCTTTATTTGTTGTTTTCGTATCATTTTTAATGCTGCCGTTTCGAGCGTTCCGCTGAATTGTGGCAAGCGTTCACCCGATCCGAAATCTCGGTTTCTTCTCTGCACAAACAAGAGGCCGATGTTTTAAAACACGAAGAGTTGCTCAGACAATAATCAGCATAGACAGGCTGATTGCCCTTTTCGTGTGTGTGTGTGTGTGTGTCAGAGAGAGAGAGAGAGAGAGAGAGAGAGAGAGAAATGAAATGAACTAAAATGTTGGCTTCTGTACGTGAATCCTTATAGCTTATTGCTATATCTCATTCAGTTTTTTGGTTTTTATTTCCCTTTGTTCTTGCGCGCAAATTTTAATTGTCTACTCAATGTCCAAACATTTTATTGCTGGCCCACACTTTAGCCAAGACAATTTCAGCAAAGATCCTCCATTTACTTATGATACACTCTTTCGCAAGAAATTGGCAACATTTTTTATTAACTTTCGAATCCATGCCTTAGCTCTAATAGCATTAACGTTAGGTCATATATATTATGAAAATATTCTTAGAAGTTACATAAGTACCCAATCGTATTCAGGAAACAACAAAGAAACGACACGTCACAAACAGCCAATCAGCTTTTGTTAATAAAACAACGGGTCTATAGATAACGACAGAAACTGCTTTACCATGAACTGAAAATTAGGACTTTCTCTCACTAAGACATACATTTTTGTTTTTAGATATGAATAGATCTTTTCTCTTTCATTAAATTATGTTCAGCTTAGTCCTGCATTGATAGAATAATAAGAAATAACCACAAATTACAAAAGTATACAGTTTCTTTGTTGCACCTTTTTATGTTTCTCTCGTTAAAGTTTTGATCGTTTAAATATTGCGTAGATGATAATTCGAATTCCACTTTCATTTAATTACTTTTTTGCAAAGATTGCAGAAATTTAAAGTTATTTTTACATTGACTATATAGGTTGCTATTTTTAGATGTTATTTTCCTTTTCAATTTTCTTTCACACTCCCCGACAGCCTTTGAGATTTCATTAAAGTAGGTTCTTATTAATCCTGCATTGCTAGACTAATAAGAAATAACCCCAAATTACAAAAGTATACAGTTTCTTTGTTGCACCTTTTTATGTTTCTCTCGGTCTCTGAAGAAACTCTAAAAAAGTGAAACAGATTAGATTGAGATGTATTTCCTATTTGTGCTTTTTTATTCTATCATATTGTTGGATTCTGATCCATATATTCAACTCATATAAATGTAAGTTTGAGGTTTGTTTAACGGCATATAAGCCCCTGTGGATTATTTAATGCCCCCAAAAGTGGTGTTTTAATGTATATATTTTAATGTTTGGTTATAGTGAGAAATTCATCCAGTTTGAATTCATTGCATTCACTTACGCACAAATACCCTTGGGAAAGGTATTAATCCGTCTCTTCCATCCAGTTATGGCTTAAATAACAGGACAGATTGGGTTCTATAGCTTTGGCTGGCAACCAGTCTACCGCAGAAAGCAATGGCAACCTACTGCGGGATAATCTTCTGACCAGTCAGTCATGTCTGTTTTGAGACATGATTGCCCAAGCGTGTTTCACGTATGGCACGTAACTGATAGTGAGAAAGTTCATTTAGTCAGATTTTGATGAAAAAAGATTTTTTTATTATTTTAGAAAACTGGTGATGTCTTTTAGTTTTTTAAAAATGCATTAGTGGTAATTCTTTTTCTTTAAAAATGTGTTATGGTAACAATATTTTTCCTTAAAAAATGTATTGTTCTAACAATGTTTTTCTTCAAAAAAGTATATTTTTATACAAGTTTATTTTTATGTATATATTTCTATAAAAGTCTATGTATTTTTATACTTTCATAGTGTTTTGAATCCAGTTTTGGCGGGATAACTATTTGCCCATAGCTGGGACCCTAACAGATGCTACCACTCCAGTTCAGGGTGGACCTGGGAACAAATGGAATTAAGAGTTGGTTCCATGCTACTCACAACCTCCCAAAAAGAGGCCTTGCTGCCGGATACAGTTTACCGTCATACCCAGGACTAAAGTATAAGGTCAGGATTTTATAAATGTTAGTGAAGGAGAAAAATGTGTCCTCATATATCATTATAATAGGCGCACAAAAATCCCTTTGATTAAACTGCCCTCCTTGTTATTTGTATATCAGTTTTTTAATAATTTAACTAAAGCATGATATAAACTTTATTTTGAACATCTAAGAAAATTAATGCGTTTAGTTTTTTTTTTATAAGATTGTGCATAGAGCTTTTCAAATTTCTACAGACATTAATAGTGCGTCGTATGAAGATCAGTCATTTTGGTATTGGTTTCTGAAGTTCCTCAGTTGGGTTAAACTAAAGAAAAATATGATGGAGGATCAGTCAGTCAGTTAAGTATCATACGTTAAACACGCTTGGGCGATCATGTCTCGAAAGAGACATGACTGACTGGTCAGAAGATTATCCCGCAGTAGGTTGTCATTGCTTTCTGCGGTAGACTGGTTGCCGGCCAAGGCTATAGAACCCAATCTGTCTTGTTATTTAACCTATAACTGGAGGGAAGATACGGATTAATTAAGGGTATTTGCGCGTAAATGAATGCAATGAATTCAACTGGAATTCGAACTCGGCTCCCCGATTTCTCGTTCCGAGCCGAGCACATCCCACATGGTGGAGGATAGGTATCTTTAATTGACAATCAACATATGAAAACACTAGTTGAAAAAAATACGTAAAAATGCCAGAAAAAATTTTCTCACATAATAATTTCAACAATATCAGACGACCTCAAGAAAATTGGCAAGAGAAAGAGAATTGATGAAAGGTTCCACATGAATTCAAGGAAAGTCAAAGAGTTCGATGTTTTGAAGTAGGTTCGTTGTTGCGTCTGCGAAATTGAAATGAACTATTTCTTGATCAATCGTAAACCATCGTTGGCTTGATTATGATGAAGCACTCTACACTTACCAAAACCGGAATTTCACAAAAAAAAAAAAATGTGAGCTGTATCTATATCTTTCATTGAGGTTATACGGCATGAATTCCTCGAATATAACCAGAGCATCACCTATGTTAACTTCTAGCAATTGGATGAAATGAAAATTCAGTTCCGCAAAAGTCAACTTACATTGGTTAATCGACGAGTTTCAATTCTTCTTGGTGTTACTAGGATGACACTGCAGAAATCCATTGATTTAGGGTATGAGACTTAATTTGATCCACCATATTTCCCTGATCTCTTTCCCACCGACTACAAGTTTTTTCAAGCATCAAGACAATTATTTTCTTTAAGTCAAAAGACATTCTATTGTAAAATATATGCAAAACTAGATTCAAAGATTCTGTGGTGTCCAAATCATTTATCGTAAAGATATAAATAGCCTTGTGATTTGATTGCAGGAATGTGTAGATGCTCAAGTTTACTTTTTTGTGATTGTAATATTGTTTAAATACATTAATTCAGGAATAAAAGAGGATTCTAAAATCGGATTATATTTTCCGAATAACCCAATAAAAATGAATATAATTATGCCAGATTTTTTTCCTGGAGAAAAGAAAATATTGAGGAAGATAAATAAACCAAAAAAATATATTTCGCATTGAAAAAAACTTTTACATATTCTTTTTACAGGAGATGAACCGAAAAACTAAAACAGTTTTTCGTAAAATCTCAGATATCTACAACGATAACCTGGTGCATCATTTTAACTTGGGCAAAAGTAAATAAGTTGCTAATATTTCCAAAATTACAATTTATGATGGAGAACACTACGATAAGTAATCGAAAATTTACTTAAAAAATAACAAAAAATAAAAAAAACTACACATTTGATATCACAGGTAAAAAAAGAAAAACATCTACTATTAAAAAATCGTATTATTCCAACTGAGAATATATTAACATGAAAATGAAGAAGCCAGATGAATACTTCCTCTTTCTCTTTCGGAACAAACGCGTTAAATTTCTTGATATATGA
>JBBBDQ010000653.1:580000-630000 GCA_037127315.1 Ascarosepion bandense | reverse complement strand
CAGAAAGAAAAATGGCGGACAATTAGAATCAAGAATATGAACAAGGGCGGTAGGAATAGAAATAAGAATAAAAGAAAGAAAGAAAGAATGAATGAAATTAAAAAAGCAAAAAAGAAAGAGTGAGAAACAGAGTGAAAGAAAGAAAAGTCAATAGATAGGAAGAAGAATAAGAAAAAAGGAAGCAAGATTTGGAATCGATAGAGAAAGAAAAAAAGGAAAAACTATTTGAAAGCAAAATGAAAGGACAAGGAAGTGAAAGCTGGAATTGATAAAATATAGAACAAAGAATGGAGGATATGAACAGAGATAGAATAAAAAGCAACAAAAGATGACGATTAGCATAAGAACAAGTAGAGGAGGAGAAAAATGGAAACAGAATGAAAGAAAGGCAGATGATTTGAAACAAGAATAAAATCAAGTATAGATAGAAAGAAAAGATGATGATTAGAAAACGACATGGACGAGAGAACTGGAACAGAGACGAATAGAAAAATTAGAGGACGTTTGGAAACAAAAACTTGAACAAGGTGGGTGAGAATAGAATTATGATAGAAAAAAGAAAGAAAGAAAGAAAGTGAAACAAAGAAAGAAAGTAACAATGAGTGAAAGAAAGAAAAGTCTACGATTAGAAAGAAGAATAAAGAACAATGATGTGAGGTTTGGAATTGATAGAGAAAGAAAAAGGGAAAACAGTTAGAAAGTAGAATAAAGAACAAGAAATAAATGATGAGAAGAATGATAGAAAGAAACAGAAGAGGACGATAAGTAAAAATTAAATATGGGAGGATGGAAATGGAAAAAAGAATGAAAGAAAGACTGACGATTATAAACAAGAACAAGCTCAAGCAAAATCTGATAGAAATAGATATAATGATAATTAGAAAACATTTAAAAAATAAAAAAGAGAAAAAAAAACCAACGAAGTGAGGAAGGAAAAATAGCGGGTGATTAGAAACAAGAATATAATCCAGGCAGTTAAGAAAGAAAGAAAGAAAGAAAGAAAGAAAGAAAGAAAGAAAGAACAACAGTTTAGAAGAAAAAAAGAACAAGGACATGTGTTGGAATCCTGAGATAAATAAAAATAAAAACAATTAGAGAGAAAATTCCAGTTAGGAATGGACAAGAAAGAAAGAAAGAAAGAAAGAAAGAAAGAAAGAAAGAAAGAAAGAAAGAAAGAAAGGACAACAATTAGGAAAAAAAAAAACAAGGATATGGGTTGGAATCCAGAGAGAATTAAAAAAGAAAAAACGAATAGAGAGAAAATTAATGGCCAAGGAAATGAAGAGGGGAATAGACATATAGAAATAGAAAGAAAATCAAGACGTCAATTTTTAAAAAAAATAATTTGAAGAGGATGGTAATAGAAATAGAGATAGAATGAAAGAATGAGAGAATATTAGAAAGAAGAAGAAAATCAAGCAAAGCATGAATGAAATAAAGATAAAAATAAATGATGATGATTTAAAAATGAAAAAGAAAGAAAGAAAGAAAGAAAGAAAGAAAGAATAGATGACGTTTAGAAAGAAGAATAAAATCAACGAAGTGAGGGTTGAAATCGAGAAATAAAGATGGTAAAACGATTAGGAAAAAGAAGAATAAAAAAACAAAGACGTGAGGATGGGAATTGAGATGAAAATAAACAAAGAAAAACCATCAGAAACAATAATTTGAACAACAAAAAGAGGATTTGAATAAATAAAAGAAAGTGAAAAGAAAAAAATGAAAGAAAAAAGAATAAGAATTAGAAATAAAGGACCTGGAATCGATAATCGGAAAGAATGAATGATGTACAATTTGAAATATGAAGAAAGAAAAAAAAAGAAACAAACAAATAATCAATCAAAGAAAAATAAACAAAAGAAAGAAAGAGTGAAATAAAGAGAAGGCAACAATTAGAAAGTAGAATAAAAAACAATGAACGGAGGACGGGCTGAGATAGATAGATAGATAGATAGATAGATAGATAGATAGATAGATAGATAGATAGATAGATAGATATGAACAGACTGAGATAGATAGATAGATAGATAGATAGATAGATAGATAGATAGATAGAAACAAATGATGACGATAAGAAAAAACAACTAGGGTAGAATCCCTAGTTGTTTTTTCTTATCGTCATCATTTGTTTCTATCTATCTATCTATCTATCTATCTATCTATCTATCTATCTATCTATCTATCTATCTATCTATCTATCTACCCTGTCCTATCTATCTATCTATCTATCTATCTATCTATCTATCTATCTATCTATCTATCTATCTATCTATCTCAGCCCGTCCTTATCTATCTATCTATCTATCTATCTATCTATCTATCTATCTATCTATCTATCTATCCCTATCTATCTATCTATCTATCTATCTATCTATCTATCTATCTATCTATCTATCTATCTATCTATCTCAGCCCGTCCTTATCTATCTATCTATCTATCTATCTATCTATCTATCTATCTATCTATCTATCTATCTATCTATCTACTCTATCTCAGCCCGTCCTTATCTATCTATCTATCTATCTATCTATCTATCTATCTATCTATCTATCTATCTATCTATCTGTCTTCATCTATCTATCTATCTATCTATCTATCTATCTATCTCAGATATAGAAACAGAAATAAATAGATAAAAAGCAGAATAATAAGATCAATAGGTGATAGAAATAGAAAGAAAAGATGATGATTTGGAGAAAAGAAAAAAATCAAGGAAGAGAAAGATAGGAATGGAAACAGAAAAAAAAATAGTAGACAATTAGAAGCAAGAGTATGAACAATGAGGGTAGGAATGAAATTATGATAGAAATGACGAAAGAAAAACAAAGAGTGAAAAAAAGGAAAGATAAAAATTAAAAAGAAAGAATAACTGACAACGAAATGAGGGTTTTAATCGATAGTGAAAGAGAGAAGTGAAAAACGATTAGAAAGTAGAATAAAGAACAAGAAATGGAGGAGAATAGAAACAATGCGGGTAGGAATGGAACTAAGAAAGAAAGATTGAAAGAAACAAAGAAAGAAATAAAAAAAGACAACGATTAGAAAAATTAATGAACGTGGAAATGAGGACAGAAATATAGATAGAAAGAAAAAAGACGTCGATTAGGAAAAAACAAGTAAAGAAGGACGGAAATTGCAACAGAAATAGAATGAAGTAAAGGCAGATGATTAGAATCAGAAAGAAAGAAAGAAAGAAAGAAAGAAAGAAAGAAAGAAAGAAAGAAACGAAAGAAAGAAAAGAAAACAGTCAGAAAGAATAAAAAGCAAGAACGAAAGAAAGAGAGTTAAGATAAAATAATAAAAAAAACGACGAAAAAGAATAATTTGAACAAGGAAGAAAAAATAGAAATAAAAAAGAAAAAGATTAAAAAAACAACAATAAAACAAAAAACAAGTAATGGATATTAGAATTGAGACAGAAAGAAAGAATAAAGAACGATTTGAAGCAGAAAGAAAGAAAGAAAGAAAGAAAGAAAAGAAATGATATAGAATCGAATAAGAAAGAAAGAAAGAAAGAAAGAAAACGATTAAAAGCAAGAATAAAATCAAATAAGGGAGAATGAAAGAAAAATGAAGGAAAGAGGGATGCTTTCTTTCTTCTCTTCCCCCTCATTCTTCTATCCATTTTCCTTTCATTTCTCTTGTTATTTTTACTTGAGTCGACTCCTCTCTTTCCTTTTTTTCTAATTTTGCTCTTCTTCTTCCTCCCTAATAAGGAAAATAGAAAAAAAAGCAGAAAACCATTGGAACAAGAAAAAGAACCATGAATGGAAGAACCGAAAGAAAGAAAGAAGGGAGGGGGTGGTGGGAATAGAGATATAAAGATAAATAGAAAGTGATTAGAAAGAAGAAAATAGACCACGAATTGAGGACTGAAAAGAAAGAAAGAAAGTAAGAAAGAAAAAAGAAAAAAGAAAGAAAGAAAAAACTGAAGGAAGGATGCGAATAGAGATAAAAAGAAAAGGGGAAGTGATTAGAAACAGAAAAATGAACCATGAATTGAGGATTAAAAAGATAGATAGATAGATAGATAGATAGATAGATAGATAGATAGATAGATAGATAGATAGATAGATAGATAGATATGAACAGACCGACATAGATAGATAGATAGATAGATAGATAGATAGATAGATAGATACTGAACAGACTGGGATAGATAGATAGATAGATAGATAGATAGATAGATAGATAGATAGATAGATACTGAACAGACTGGGATAGATAGATAGATAGATAGATAGATAGATAGATAGATAGATAGATAGATAGATAGATAGATAGATACTGAACAGACTGGGATAGATAGATAGATAGATAGATAGATAGATAGATAGATAGATAGATAGATAGATAGATAGATAGATAGAACAAGACAGTAAAGAACAAGGTACGCATGATGGAGATAGAGACAGAAAGAAAGATCGTTAGACGATTAAAAAGAAGAATATAAACATGGAATGGTAGATTGCAGTCGACATAAAAAGTAAGAAATGAAGACGATTAGAAACAAGAATAAAAAGAACACGGAAGTGAAGATTCGACTAGAGATATAAAAGAATGAAAGTGAGGCTATCAGGTACAAGGCTAAGAACAAGGAAGCTAGGGAGGATTGGAATTGATATAGAAACTAAAAAAGATACGAAAATAAGCAATGAAACGAAAACGATTATGACAAGGAATACAATAAAAAATTTGACTATACATAGAATCTCAAAGAACAGGAAAGAGAAATAGCGGGAAATTTCATAAAACGAAGAGAAATTAAAGAAACAATGAGGAAAAAATTATCATCGGTACACGAAGGAAGGAAGGAAGGAAGGAAGGAAGGACGGAAGGAAGGAAGGAAGGAAGGAAGGAAGGAAGGAAGGAAAGAAGGAAGGAAGGAAGGAAGGAAGGAAGGAAGGAAAGAAGGAAGGAAAGAAGGAAGGAAGGAAGGAAGGAAGGAAGGAAGGAAAGAAGGAAGGAAGGAAGAGAGCGAAAAGAAGAAAAAGAATCTAAGCATGTAAAAAGACGGAAGAAGACAGGAAGATCATGAACTATGTAACTAATGATAGAATGGACAGAAAAGGAAAATATTATTACAAGAAGGCAAACAAGAGGCGAGAAAGAGAGGAAAATTGAGAGAAATAAAAAAGAAAGAATGAAGCAAACAGACACACCATCGGAGAAACAAATATAAATGGACGAAAAGAGAAGAAAGAAAAAAAGAAGGAAAGAAAGATAGAATGTTAGAGAGGAAGAAGAGGAGCAAAATTAGAAAGAAAAGGAAAGAGAGGAGTCGACTCAAGTAAAAATAGCAAGACAAATGATAGAAAAATGAAAGAAAAATGGACATAAGAATAAGGAAGAAGAGAAGAAAGAATGCAAGAAAAGAAAATGAAATAAAACTTGAATAAAAAAAGATGAGAAAAAGATTATGTGAGTAATAAAGGATAAAGAAAAGAAAGTTAAAGCAAAGAAGAATGAAAGAAAAAGAAAAGAATAATTATTTTAAAAGGAGTCAATAGAACGTTGGATGGAAGGAAAACAAGACGAAGAAAAGAGAGAAAAGGAAAGAAAGAAAAGGAATGAGATAAAGGAATGAAGTAAATCAAAGAAATGCGAAAGAAAGAAAAAAACACATGAACTGGAAAAAGGAAAAAGTTAAAATAAAAGGAAAAACAAAGAGATAAACAACTCTTAACATTATCTAATCTAAACTTATTTATAAATGGAACTTTGTCTGTGTATGTGCGTGTGTATGTGTGTGTGTGTGTCCATTACCTATAGACTCCGAAACGGCTGAACCGATATTCTTGAAAAATTTACACAGTTGTACTATAAGCGTCTGCGAGTGTACTTAGCTAGGTTTTGTGTCGAGGTACTCCCGATAAATATCGAAAATCGATAATCGAAAAAATCGGGTTATAGAAGGAGAGGTCCAATTTTAATCAAATTTGATACACTCATAGACAAAGACATAAGAAACAATATTCAGAAGTCTCAAGGTTGCAGCTCTTACAAGAGTGCAGAAAATCCATAATATATATATATATATATATATAAGGCAAGATGGTTGTGTGTGTGTCTGTTTATCGGCCTGTATGTCTGTATTTTTTCAGCCGTTTTATTTTCGTTTAGTGCTCCTCTATCTAAACTTATTTATAAATGGAACTTTGTTTGTGTGCATGCATGTGTGTGTATAGACTCCGAAACGGCTGAACCGATTTTCTTGAAGATTTACAAAGTTGTACTACAAGTGTCTGTGAGTGTTCTTAGCTAGGTTTTGTGTCGGGGAACCCCGATAAATATCGAAAATTGATAATCGATAAAATCGGGTTATAAAAGGAAGTGGTCTGATTTTAATCAAATTTGATACATTCATAGAGAAAGACATAAGAAACGATATTCAGAAGTTTCAAGGTTACAGTTCTTACAATAGAGCAGAAAATCGATAATATATATATAAAAGGCAAGATGTTTGTGCGTGTGTCTGTTTATCGGCCTGTATGTCTGTATTTTTTTCAGCCCTTTTATTTTAGTTTTTGCTTCGGGTTTGGCTCTAAGTAGGTATAATTGTAGTTCTTAGTCTCAGCCATGATACCATTTACTCAGAGGACTTATTTAGCCTTCAAAATTCAGTTTACTATGAAAAACAAACCTATTTGATATCGATAGTAGGAAATCAAAATTTGACTTACATCCATTCATTTTTCTTTCGCTTTAACTGGAAACATCTATTGCTTTTTAGTCTTTCGTGGCAACGTCCAAAGAGTTTGAGCTCCAGGACCATGGCTATACTGCTTTTATATACATATATATATATATATATATATATATATATATATATATATATATATCCATCCTAGGTGCGATTGGTAAATTGTCGCAATTATTTTATTATTTCAAATATTCTTTAGACTGAGTCCGAGCTCCAGGACCATGGATTAGTTTTAAAGCTTTCATTACACCCGAGCAACGCCGGGCTATACTGCTAGTACAATAAAAGAAGAAAAGCAAGAAATGATAAATGCATAAAAAAGAGAAAATATAACAAAAAAGTACGAAGGAAATTGTTAAACTATATAAAAAGAAAAATATAAGATTTAAAAAACAACATTGTGTGGAGGAAAATATGAGACGAATAAAATAAAGACTAAATCTTTTTTTCTCTCTTTCTATTCATGTATTGTTTAAGATGAGAATAGAAGTAACATTTCTTTATGTCGACGGAGAATAGACTTCACTGAATCGAATGAAGAGTTCGCCCTCCCTTCAACAGACAGATAAATTTAGCTTTGAACAGTGAAAAGCGTCAACTGTATTCACTATTCTTTGATATTTAGTAAGACAAGGTTGGTTTTGAAAGCGAGACAAATAGGCAGGAACATTGTGGAGAGGCTGTATTTCTTTGTATGTATTTGAAGAAGGTATAGCTTGTCAAAATTATCCTCCGAATTCAAGATGGCTTAGCTAAGCCTTGGTGGTATATCTGGTGCCAATAAAAAATAGAAAAAACAAACAAACATAATAGATAGATAGATAGATAGATAGATAGATAGATAGATAGATAGATAGATAGATAGAATGAAAACAGGTTAGATGTGACAGTAATCATGACGTGATGGTTCCACATTTTAGACAAACTCAATATCGATATTTGGCACTCTCTTCCTATATAAATTATAGTTAGAGAAATTATTGACATTGGAATGAACACTGCATTGTGTCTGTCGGCTTCAAATTTAAACATGATCTTCTGATTCTTATATATATGTATATATATATATATATAGAGAGAGAGAGAGAGGGGGAAGTGAGAGAAAATGTGTGTGTGTTCATAAAGTCTGTGTGTACTTTAAAAAATGTATAACTATTTATATTTGTTATAGAAGTAATTGCACAAGAACTCTATGGACACAATATATATATATATATATATATATATATATATATATATATATATATATATAAGTATATGGTAGGAATGGATGGAATAATATTCCGTATCCAAAGAAAAACTATTGTCATTGTCAAAAATGTGCTCAATACAAAGTAAAGCTAGTAATATCTATTTAGAAATTATAACATAAATATGTGATAATATCCCTACAAAAGTAACTAGTTTGTTTCGACACTACTCGTGTCTTATCAAGTAGTTTCGAAACAAAATAGGTACTTTTGTAGTGACATTATAACATATTTATGTTATAATTTATAAATATATATATATATAAATGAATAAAAAACGAAAAAAATAATTAGAAAGTTTAAAGCATTAATTTAAAACAATGCTCAATATAAAAATATTATTTATTACTTTTATTACTATTATTTATTACTTTATGACCTGCATAAACTACAAACTTCTACAAAATTGTACACTTTCTTTCGAAAAAAATGTATGATTTTGTAGTAGTTTGTAGTTTTTACATGTTCCAAAGTAATAATTATATATATATATACTAATAAAATATTGGCAGGTTGGACCAACAGATGGTAGATAAAAAAGTGCTCAATGCATAAAACAAACTGAATATGCAGAGCTAACAATATATCAAAGAACAGAACGATTTTGTAGTAGTTTGTAGTTTTTACATGTTCCAAAGTAATAAGTTATATATATATACTAATAAAATATTGGCAGGTTGTACCAACAGATGGTAGATAAAAAAAGTGCTCAATGCATAAAACAAACTGAATATGCAGAGTTAACAATATATCAAAGAACAGAACGATTTTGTAGTAGTTTGTAGTTTTTACATGTTCCAAAGTAATAATTATATATATATACAAATAAAATATTGGCAGGTTGGACCAACAGATGGTAGATAAAAAAAGTGCTCAATGCATAAAACAAACTGAATATGCAGAGTTAACAATATATCAAAGAACAGAAAGATTTTGTAGTAGTTTGTAGTTTTTACATGTTCCAAAGTAATAATTATATATATATACTAATAAAATATTGGCAGGTTGGACCAACAGATGGTAGTTAAAAAAAGTGCTCAATGCATAAAACAAACTGAATATGCAGAGTTAACAATATATCAAAGAACAGAACACATACTATATTTTTACTACCTAGATTCCGACCACGCTATTCTCTTCAAGCAAAAAGTGGCTTCAATAGAGATTAATCTATATGTTCCCTCAAATTCATAGACACAAAGATGATAGAACAATTTTTTGACTCTTTTTATCATTCCATGATTGTTTCTGATTCTGTTACAATTAGACCGAAAATGTTTCATTGAGGCCTTTCGGGGTTGGAGATTCTCAGTCTCAATTTTTAATCTTCCTCATTCGCCTCACATTCCATTGCTGAGGGGGAAGTTTTACTCAAACAGTCTCTTTTCCCAGACAGATTCACGAGATGATGTTTCCATGACCAATTCACGTTTAACTTCTCCAATTCTAGAGTCGAACCTTTTATATATTCGTCATATGCGCAGGATTAGCATTTACTTCATCGTCATCCGGCCATATTCAGTGTGCGATGGATAAATTGTCATCAAATTTACGCAAAAATTGAAACCAACAGTGACATCTCATTTTAACAGATATATTTACCAAAATGACACGAAAATACGCTGAATTACTAAAGAATAATGTTATTCAATTTCCTTCATCTGTGGCCACCACTCGACTTCGGAATCACTTGCAATTCTTCTGGGCGTTCTCCTTGTTTAAGTATGTGAGTTCAGAATAAAGTCGGTGTTATGAAGAGTTTTATTGGTCACTTGCTCAACTGCGCCCCGCATATAATTGCAATAATCAGAGATCTTCTGGCAAGAAAATAGAACAGGATCAAATACGACAGAACCAAGAAAGAAAGAACATAAATAAGAACAGAATGAAAATAACGAAAATGAAGTCGAAATAAATGATAAGAACAATACAATTAACGAAGAAAAGGAAGAATCTGAATGATAAAGGCATAAAAAACATATAACAAAAAAGTACGCAGGAAATTGTTAAACGACATGATAAACTAAGAAAAGTATAAGGCTATCAGTCCGGGGACATTGGTGGCCAGATATAAGGAGTGATGTGGTCATATAAATTGTATGCTAGCCTGGACTGGGTTCTCTTGCTTGCGTGGCGTGACCCAGAGTTCTCTTGCTAAGCATAGCGTCTTCGAGCAGCAATCCTCTTCACACAGGTCAGCACTACCTTCTCAAGGCACTTGTGTTATGTCTGAGACCCTTGCTATCAAATTCTGAATGTTTTGTTTTTCTTATCAGAACAATTAGAGTGAGTTTTCTGAGATGACATGTCTTCGTAATCACCATTAGCGTCATTCGACTCTTTCTGAATCATCTGAAAGATTCCGTTTCTTAGTTGGCATTTGAAACTTAACTGTGTAAACATTTGCACCTTGCAGTTAAAACAGTTCCGTAATAGCTAAATTTCTGATTCTAATGTCTCTACAAATTAACCGGAATCTTGGGTTGTTCCTCTTGGAGATTTTCTTGTTTGAGACCCACGCCATCAAATTCTGGATGTTTTTCTGATAAGAACTCTTAGAGTGAGTTTTCTGAGATGACCTGTCTTCGTAATCACCATTAGAGTCATTCAATTCTTTCATAATTATTTGAAATGTTACTATTGAAGATTCCGTTTCTTGGTTGGCATTTGAATCTTTACTATGTGAACATTTAGAAAACTATTCACCTTGCAGTTAAAACAGTTTCGTAATAGCTAAATTTCTGATTCTAATCTCTCTACAAATTAACCGGGATCTTGGGTCGTTCCTCTTTGTGTCTATTTTGTTTTTATTTACAATATTGTCTACTAGTTACTGTTGTTTTCCTTCTGCATTTAACATCAACATATATTGTTATAATTTTGTCTACCAATGATAAATACGAGGAGTACTGAGGATCACATCGCTGTAAAAGTTAACTCTGAAAATGAAGGAGCTTTTTCCAAACGCCTGATGATCGTGCAAACAAATAGACAACGAGTGTGCATGAAACTTTAGGTTTCAGAAAACAATGAATATTAAATATTGGTATTTTATATATTCTATATCGTTTATTGCTTCATCCACATTTATAATTTATAACCTTCTTTATTATGTTTTATTAAACTATATATTGATTGATTGATTCATTCATTCATTCATTCATTCATTACTTAGTTTCTGGTCATAATAAAATTAGACCAGTACACATTTGTATTAAAAAGTGTTCAATACAATTATATTGTAGAACTTTTGAATATTTTCCATTTGTAAACGAGTTATTACGCGACCCAGGTTTTGTACCCTGAGTTGTGTTGTGTCTTCAGGCAATTTTCAATAACTGATTTTCCCGTTTACCGTTTTTTTTAAAAAACGCTCACGGAATGGTCTTTTTTTAACGCTCACGTGGCAGGGAATTTTTGAACACGCAATTTAATATTGCAAGAAATTATACCGTTTTCATCCATTGTTGTATGAACCTAATATGTATTTTTTGGTATGGTTACACTTAGTCATAATTTCCGATCTTTCATATCAAGGTAGAAACCTGGGTCGCGTAATAACTGGTTTACAAATGGAATGTATATATATATATATAAAATTGTTCGTTTAAAAATGTATTTTTGACAGTATTTATTTATTTCTATTCTTATATATAAATTTGATATTTCAGACCGGCCTCGGGCTTTCATCAGAAACAAATATGTGTTGCTTGCAAGCTCAGTGTACGATATCCGCAGCATCCTTCTGTAGAACCACATTTCCGCTGCTTTAATTTTGTCCTCATTTTCGATGATATTGTCTAGCATTCACTGCCGTTTTGAAGAACTGAAATCTCATATATACCGTCCCTAAAATTTGTTATTTTACTACTTTATTGCAATTCCTCAATTTATCTAAATATTTGTCGATATATATATTTTCGTTTTCTTTATCCTTTGCAAGGCATTTTTCCTTTTCTCTTTTATTAATACTAGCAGTATAGCCCGGCGTTGCTCGGGTGTAATAAAAGCTTTAAAACTAATCCAGGGTCCTGGAGCTCAGACTCTTTGAACGTTGGCACAAAAGACTAAAAAGCAATAGTTGTTTCCAATTAAAGCGAAACAGTAGACTGAAAGATAAATGAATGGATGTAAGTTAAATTTTGATTTCCTGATATCGATATCAAATAAGTTTTTTTCGCCGTAAACTGAATTTTGAAGGCTAAATAATTCCTCTGAGTAAATAGTATCAATTATGCCTACTTAGAGCCAAACACGAAGCAAAAACTAAAATAAAAGGGCTGAAAAATATGCAGGCATACAGGCAGATAAAAAGACACACACACAAACATCTTGCCTTATATATATATATATATATATATTATCGATTTTCTGCACTATTGTAACAACTGCAACCTTGAAACTTCTGAATATCGTTTCTTATGACTTTGTCTATGAGTGTATCAAATCTGATTAAAATCGGACCACTCCTTCTATAAGCCGATTTTTTCGATTATCGATTTTCGATAATTATCTGGGGTACCTCGACACAAAACCAAGCTGAGAACACTCGGAGATGCTTATATTAAAACTGTGTAAATATTCAAGAAAATCGGTTCAGCCGTTTCGGGGTCTATAGGTAACGGACACACACACCCACACAGACAAAGTTCCATTTATTAATAAGTTTAGATACATTTGTTCACGTGTTCACTTAAAGAATATTATATAATATTATTAGAAATTACTCCTTGGTAAAAACTTATTAATTTTGTCTTCAGCCCCTTATTTACCAATGTCGATGAAAAATTGAAACAGAATTGACCTTTGTGTCTGTTTACCTGCCTCTCTCACTCTCTCTCTCTCTCTCTCTCTCTCTCTCTCTCTCTCTCTCTGGTTAATATATTGAATGTAAGTCTGTCCCTTTGTTATTAAAATCACTGCTCCTATTAGTCGTCAATAGAAATGATCGAAAAAAAGGTAATATTTATTTAATAAATCAAATTTATTCCTTACTACTGGTCAGCTTTTTACCGGTCTGAGTTCGGTTTGTTTCGATGTTCAGGTAAGACTATTTAAATCATACCTCTCGAGTATCGTCCCTAAAATTTCTTATTTAAATACTTCACTGTAATCTGCACAAGTTAAAACTTTTTGAATATTTTTAAATAAGAGTAGATAGGTTTTCTTATCACCCGATTTATACACCTCCATATTCTCTTGAACAGGGTAGAGACTCATCCCTTGTTTGCTGTTTAGAAAGAGATTTCTGGTTTTTCTTCTCCTCAGGCCATAATAGTAGAGATTTCGCGAGTTTTTGTGGTGTATCGAATGTGGCAATGTCTCTTTTGAGGGTACCAGGTGTGCAGTTTTCTGGCTGCTGCTTCCGACTGGTTATTAGGAGCCCGAACTCTTACGTAGGTGTCTATAAAGTCTGCTATGACCAACAGTTGCATAATATCGACGTTCTTGCAATGCCATGTTACGCATAAAAAAGTATCCCTGCAATCGTTTCTAGTGAGCAAAATTGAGGCTACACTATAGTTTCTTTTCCGTACATGTAATATTTGACAACCGTCTGCTAATACTACTCTAGGCCTCTCTTTACTTAAATAAACATGGCAATACACCATAAAATATATGAAAAATTTAACCAGCCAAACAAAAGCATCTGAAGCACACTCTTTCTTTTCTAACGTCTGCGGTATCTGTACCAACTTTTGCAACGTAGAATCGTTCTTCTACAAAAGGCTCCCAAACATCATGGTTCTTTGTGAAACCAACCTTACCCTTACAATTCCTTCTGCTGATTTTTCGATTACTGGTTAGCTTCCAGAATTTAGGAAGGGCTTTAGTGTCCACATGAACGGCAGGGAGTTTATGTCCGCAAAATTTCTCCCACTGACTAGAGAAATTTCACTTAAATCTTTAATCTACGCTTAAATGTGTCGCTGTCTCTGTCTCACTATCTATTTATCTATCTATTAATCTATCTATACTAAACTCAGTTATCTTTTATTTCTCTGCTGCTTCCCTTCTTTTATTCACTATTTCATACTAGACCGTGTTTTCAGATAATATAGACAAGGTCATTTCCTCTCACCCGTTGGTGGATTTTCCCACGGGTTTCCCCAGACACTTGAAACACACACTTTCCTTCTAAATCTCTGCATCACTTATATCCCTGATTATTGACATAGGTCGCAGCTCTGCCCTCTTGGTAACTCTGATTATGCCGTCGTGCTGCGTGTTTATATCTCTTTCGACTCGACAGGAACCTCCTACCAGTAGAACGTATTTTGCTATCAAAGAACGGACTGGGATGTATTCCGTGATTTTGTTTCTGATGTCCCATTGGATAAAGGTTTTAGTCTCCCTGTTGAAGACCGTGTCTCGGGGATCTCTTTGGGGATGAAACCTGGCATTGGTGCTTTTGTCCCAGCTAGAAAATTTGGTCTTAACCATGATTTATATGCTTGTTTCTCTTCTACTTGCTCGATCAACATTACCCACAGGAATCATTTTCTCTGGCTTTAATGGAGTGACATCTCTGACTACAATTAGGCGTCTTTTTGTCTTAAAGCAAGGGTCTCCTAAACGGTGTTAAGGTCTTGTTTACTGATAGAGTGATGCATCGTATAGCAACCCGCAAGTCTGGTTCTAAAATCTACTGGTGGCTCAGCGAAGGCGTACTAAACAACAGAAAACCTTCGATCTCCCCTCTATCCAATCAATTTGAGGTTATCAAAACGGAGAGATTTGAGTGCTCTGCTAGCAAATTCTCTTCCAAATCCACGCTTGATTTGTCTTGAGCACCTAGACTCAATTGCCAATTTAGAACTGCAGATCAAATGAATTATATATATATATATATATATATATATATATATATATATTGTGTGTGTGTGTGTATTTTGGCAGCATTTTTTCATGAATACAGGTTTCATTGAATAATATAGACAAGTTCTGTCTATTTATTTTGTGTAAGGTCCGTTCGTACGATCTGATTAAGCTTGATAGGGTTGTCATGGAAAGACGACAAGAAATCGCAATACTTGATTTTTTTATCAGGTCTGAGCTTTCGTCTTACATAAGCCATTATCAAAGGATGAACATTTAATTTTCTCGGTATAACTCCAATCTGTTAAAAATAATTTAAAGGTTCTATGTTCAACTGAACATTAAATGTTTAACTTTTGATAATGGCTTATGTAAGCCGAAAGCTCAGACCTGATAAAAAAATCAACAATTATTTCGATTTCTTGTCGCCTTTCCATGACAACACTATCAAGCTAATCAGATCATACGAACGGATCTTACACAAAATAAATAGACAGAACTTGTCTATATTATTCAATATATATATATATGTATATATATATATATATATATAATTCCGTCTTTGGCCTCTAGCATACTTTCTAAGCTTGGCTACCATAGAGCAACCGGAGGCGATGAAATTTCAACTTATTCCAATGCTCTCTAAACTCTATGACCATTTTTTCACTGCTTCCCTCTTTCCAGTTTGCTGGAAGTGCTCCCATATCTAAACTTATTTATAAATGGAACTTTGTTTGTGTGCATGCATGTGTGTGTGTATCTGTTACCTATAGCCTCCGAAACGGCTGAACCGATTTTCTTGAAGATTTACGCAGTTGTACTACAAGCGTCTGTGAGTGTTCTTAGCTGGGTTTTGTGTCGAGGTACCCCCGATAAATATCGAAAATCGATAATCGATAAAATCGGGTTATTGAAGGAGTGGTCTGATTTTAATCAAATTTGATACATTCATAGAGAAAGACAATCGATAATATATATATATAAGGCAAGATGTTTGTGTGTGTCTGTTTATCGGTCTGTATGTCTGTATTTTTTTCAGCCCTTTTATTTTATAGTTTTTGCTTCGGGTTTGACTCTAAGTAGGTATAATTGTAGTTCTTACTCTCAGCCATGATACCATTTACTCAGAGGACTTATTTAGCCTTCAAAATTCAGTTTTCTATGAAAAACAAACCTATTTGAGATCGATAGCAGGAAATCAAAATTTGACTTACATCCATTCATTTTTCTTTCAGTCTACGGTTTCGCTTTAACTGGAAACAGCTATTGCTTTTTAGTCTTTCGTGCCAACGTCCAAAGAGTCTTAGCTCCAGGACCATGGATTAGTTTTAAAGCTTTCATTACACCCGAGCAACGCCGGGCTATACTGCTAGTAGTTTTTTTAAATCTCTGTAGGCGTCTGACACCTCTTATTTTTGCCCTATTAGCCTCTTACAGATTTTTTGAAAAAAGTTTGAGGCTATTATCAGTACTGAAATATTTCGCCTCACATGCTATAACCTACTCTCTGACAAGCAGCATGGCTTCCGCTTCGTCAGGTTTTATACTTATGTGCTAATGACAATCACAGAATATATACCTTCTCGTGTAAATGACCTTCAATCTGTGATCCAGTGGGATAGAAAATGGCTCATAAATTTTAATGCTTCCAAAAACGAAGGTGCTCTCCTCTTACCATCATAGAGAAACCTTCCTAGTTCTATCAGTATGGATGACACTGGTCTCCTAGAAAGCAACACAATGTGCCTCCTTGGCCTCACTCTCTCAACCGAACTCAAGTGGAATGACTACATTGAATCAACAACATATTATGTTGTTAATAGATTTGGGTTCACTGTGTCGGGACAGAAAGTTTTTACTCTTTAGAATTTATTTTGCAGACTTATGAATTTACCATTCATTCGTGCATTGAATACTGTTGCTATATCTGGTCTGGGGCTCCTGCTTATCATCTTGCGGTTTTCGACAGAATCCAAAGGAAGATTTGCAGCGTAGCTCGCTTTCAATCCCTTTCTTACCGACAGAAAGTGGGTTCTCTCTGTCTTTTCTACAAATCTTTTCATGGTTTCTGCATTGAGAGATTTATTCCCTAGCACCCTAACCATATATAATTTACTAGTGCTACCAGATTAGCATCAAAGTCCAACCCTTTTATCGTAAAATATCCAAATGTAACCTCCACATATAGTCAAATAGTTTCTTTTCTTGCACTTCCGCATGTGGATCTCTCTTCCGTATGTTTTTCCCTGATATATTACTACCTCCTTAAGTCCTATTCACCTTCCCCAATCCTATCAACCTCCCGACCTTTCTTCGAATTCCACTGTACCCTGTTACTACTCTGGCTGTTACTCCCTTCACACCAGTGGTAGTTATATATATATATATAGAGAGAGAGAGAAAATGATACAATAAAATCACTATATATTTACATGCAATAACATAACAAAGCTGTTAAGAGTCCAGATTTTTTTTATAAATATTTTTATATAAATATTTCCATCCACGCAAGGCAGTTTACTGCCACTGGTGCATAGGGAACTACATAGAACGAAGTCGGGGAAGCAAGTAAACGGAAGGGAATTCCACAGGTGGGAGGTGAGAGAAAATAAGCTGCTGGAGTAGAATTTGCGTTTACATTTTATTGATTTCACAGTAAAGAGGTGGGACCTAGTTGCTAATCTTGTGGCTCGAGTAAATTCATATATAGGGGGCACCAGTGAGCTAAGCTCATCGGTGCAGAAGCCGTGAAAGTATTTGTAGAAGATCTTATTATTAAAATAGTTCTGGTTAAAGCGAAACCTGTCGTTGTCAAAGCTGGTGAGCAAAGAAACCACCTAAATATATATATAATATTAAGTGTTATATCTGTATAGAGAGCTCAATGGATGTTATCCGGAGGAATATGATATTTATAAAAAAAACTTAACACATCATTTAGAAGGAGTTATAAATTATAATTCATTTATATGAGCTCAATTGGCTCATTTCATCAGACCACACTATATTCCTTCCATTTCGTTGTACTGTTTATACCGAATGGAACGAATATAGTGTGCTTTGATAAAATGAGCCAATTTAGCTCATATAAATGAATTATAATTTATAACCAATCTAAATGAAGTGTTGAGTTTTCCTTCATATATATCCACACACACATTACACACACACACACACACACACACACACACACACACACACATATATATATATATATATATATATATAATGATAATAATAACTACTTCGACTCTGTAAGAATGCACTCTGTAAATTTATGCCAATATAAACTCTCGAAAAAACCATTAACAAACAGAACCTAAATCCGTTACAATCCGGCGTACTAAGTCGTCGGATAAATGGGGAGAAAAAAAAGAAACCAGCGGAACAAGAACAAAACATTCAAGAATAAAACATTCAAGATTCTGCAGTAAAGAAAAAAAAACAAACGGAACCAAACACAAGAAAAAGGTGCTCAATACGAAAGTACTAAAATACAATAGTAGAGCAAAAACACACGAAAAATCTAAAGTGAGCCACTTTAGATTTTTCGTGTATATATATATATATGTAGTCATCCGCATATATATATAAGAGTGAATAAGGAACGAAGAAAAATTTACAACGTCCAAAACTTTAATTTAAAACACTGCTCGATATATAATATAGATCTGTGAATTTTTATTATAAATTATAGTTTAGAACATGTACAAATTTCGTTCCACTACAAAAGCGTACATTTTGTTTCGACATCTAAATTGCAATGTTTCTTCAGGTGGTGTGGAAAAGATTCCTTTCCATATATATATATATATATATAAGAATAAGGTGAGCTTTTTTTAATCAATTTTCTATGGAATGAAATCGAATTAAAGTTGTACATTTTCTTAATGGTATCGATGAGGGTTTTACAAAAATTTACAAAAGTACTTAGAAATTTAATTAGCAATGTTTATTTTTATTAGATCCATTCAGTATCTAAAAGAGAAAATACGGGAATATAATTAATGAAAATAGAAATACTCACACCAATGGAAATAAAAATAAAAACTACTAATAAGGTTGCAATGGATCTGGTCCTTTTGGGCGAGTATAGAAATATTGCCCAGAAGAAGAAGAGGTATACAAGAAGCAATAAAAACAAAATCATCTTTGTTTTTGAATATACCCTGTGGGTAGAACATATAAGAAATTTCCAAAAGAAAATCGATCAAAAAGAAGAATTACCCAATTCAATTAAACAAGTTTTGCTTCTTGAATACACGCAGTTGTTGTTAGGACCGCTCAAAGTTAAAACAAAAAAAGAAGAAAAACAGAACCACACAAAAACAACTGCAGGCATGTTTCAAGGATGTACCGCCTTGTAGATAGATCTTTTATGTAAAAAACACGTTTAGCAAAAATACATACGTGTGTGTTTGTATATTCGACCTGTAGGCACACCCACACACAAAAATCCGCTGTTATAAACCTACTTACATATATAAAATCTCTCTCTCTCTGTCTCTCTCTCTCTATCTATCTATCTATCTATCTATCTATCTCTCTCTCTTACACACATTCATACACAGATACACACAAATATATATAGATAGATAGATAGATGTTTCTCTCTTACTGTGTGTGTGTGTGTGTGTGTGTGTGTGTGTGTTTGTTTAAAATGAAGTTTTCTGTTCTACAATGCATTAGATAGTGGCTCGAAAAGACAACACAGATTACCAGAACGCAAGGTCGTTTTATTCACTCACTAGCAGTATAGCCGAGGCCGTCGCTATATATTACCAAGGCCGAAGCGATGAAATGTGACGTCACGGTAGTAGAGTCATGAATTAGCGTAGCAGCCGTGTCTCTCACTTCATGACAATGTTGATAATCACAAAGTCGTTTTTTTTTTAATAAAGATTTTAAAACTTTTTAAAATGTAACAAGAAAAAAAAGAAAGACACATGTTTTCGATTTATGCTGGTTTTATTAATTTTAATTAAAAATAAGGAAAACTATAATTAATAAGAAAATATAAACATTATTGTTGACTACTGACTGTCGGTCGTGTTTGTCAATAAACACAGTTTTAAAGACAAAACTTTTCGTTTATTCGTCTAAATTCTAAAAATTTAACAAACACTGCTTAAATTTTCATATTTTTAATTTAATTATGAAAAATCACAATCACTTTTGTTTTAATTGTAAGAATTTTTAAATCAGAATCACTCAAATATAGCAATCAAGCAACCATTAGAATTTAGGAACAAACAAGAAGCAACAATAAATAAGCAAATTAATTAAAAATATTAAAAAATGCAACAATTTAAATTCAAGCAAATTAATTCAAACTAAATAAGTTTAAGTTACTGTTTTTTAAAAAATCAAGCTTATAAAAGTTTTTTTATGTCTCAAAATTCAATTGAATGTTTGAAGTTTTCTTTTTTTACTTAACTTCTTACGAGTAATATTATAATTTTCCTTGCTACAAAAATTATTTAATAATGCATCAGAAGAGCTCCAGATAATCATCTTTTCAATGCTGTGACCTTCATCACATGAACAAGAAGTTCATTATTAGCCAAAACATCCAATGTTATGTACATAGACAATTTTCTTTGATTCATTGAATGAAGAAAAGAAGGATTCTTTACAAGTTTATTAATAACAATATAACTGTATAGTACTAAATTTGTTGTTACATCATTGGGATATAACAGAGAACCTCTATTAATTCCTTGAAAATAACTGTTTATATCAGGTCTCTTCCTGATACTAAACTTATACAACTATTATTTACCCTTCTCCCCCAATATAACATTTCCATTTTTTTAAAACGGCATAACAGCAATAAATAATTATGAATCGAACGAATTAACGATAGGATAGCTAATAGATTTTTAAAAACGTCTTGAGAACTTTTAATCCAATAGATTTATTAATATCAACAAATTGTCTTTAGAGAAATTCTGCTAAAAAAACAACGGAGTTCGAATTTTAAAATAATATTTTGAAATATTTTGATTGAATCCATTGTTAATTCCTACTGGATGAAATAAAAAGATAAATATTTACCTTAAAAAAATACACCTAAAATATCCTAGGATATTTGGTAATTCAATTACATTTTAAAATATTTTAATTGTAAAAAATGAAAAAAAAAAGTAAAAATTAATGTTTCTATTTCATTTATGATGTTAAACTGTTTATAAAAAAAATCATTTTTTTTGCAAAACTCTTTTTTGGTTAATGTTTTACTTACTAATTAATTTTTTAATGATTAAAAAACCTTAAACCAACTATAAAACTAAAAGATTTATTCTTCAGTTAAAATTCTAATTTTTTATTTCCAATTTTTTCTATGGATTAATATCGATAATTAACTTCAAATTATCAAAAATAGGAAAAATGTTTGGAAAATATTTTTTGAAGGTGTTCATTTTGTGCTAAATATTTTCTAAAAATTAAATATTTTAAAAATTAGGTTTTAAAATTCAAGTGTAGTGTGATTTAGGCATGTATGTTTCAAATAAATTCAAAAATTATTAAAAAATAATAGGTTTAAACAAAGTTTAAATCATCATGTTCATGTTTTAATTTTCGGTAATAGTGATTTCTTGACTTTTGCAAGAAATAATTTCACGGAGTTTTCAAATAAAAAAACCTTAAGAATAAAACAAATTTTTTTTAAAATTGAGTAAAAAATAAATTTTGTAGTTTTTGTTAATACAGGAAAAAGAATAAAAAAATTTAATTCAGGAATATTTTTTCATGTTTAAAAACGATTCATAAAGTTGTAAATATAGAAAAGTTAAATAAGATTTTACTTTCTATTCCGAAGAATTTTTTTAAACATTTCATTGAAAAGAAAACATGATTTTCTTAAATAAAATATCAATAAAATATTAATTCAAATAGTTTTAGAAAATATAATGTTTAACGACTTTTTTCGGCTTCAGTTTAAGTTTTAAAACATTTCGAAAAAATAAAAAACAAACTTACGAACGAATAGCCATAAATTTTATTTTTTTAATTCAGATATTATTTCAATATTATTTAAAGAAATAAAAATAATTTCTTATTTTATTACATTAATTTAAAAGATATATTATTAAAAAAGTGCTTTCTTTCTTGTGCTACAGCAAAACTAATGTTTTAGCAAATTTTGATTTTAGCGACTGTTGAAATAGATGGTGATAAAATTTTAACTACTCACTTTGCTAAATGGACTTGTAGTAAAATTCTCCCTTTTAATGGCATGTTTCCATTTATCAAATGAATGTTTATTTTTTGGAAACGAAAAACAATGACCCTTCGGTCCATTTTTATAATTCCCTTTGCAATTTGGTTCTGAAAATAAGTTAACGCTAACGGACGCCGGGTAGTAAAACAACACTACTAAAATGAATGGATGTAACTCAAATTTCGATTTCCTGGTATCGATATCAAATAAGTTTCTTTCGTCGTAAACTGAATTTTGAAAGATAAATAAGTCCTCTGAGTAAATGGCATCATTGCTGAGACTAAGAACTACAATTATTCCTACTTAAAGCCAAACCCGAAGCAAAACTAAAATAAAAGGGCTGAAAAAAATACAGGCATACAGGCATATAAACAAACACACACACAAACATTTTGCATTATATATATATATATTATCGATTTTCTGCACTAATGTGAGAACTGTAACCTTGAAACTTCTGAATATCGTTTCTTATGTCTTTGTCTATGAGTGTATCAACTTTGTTTAAAATCGGACCACTCCTTCTATAACCCGATTTTTTCGATTATCGATTTTTGATATTTATCGGGGGTACCCCGACACAAAAACCTAGCTAAGAACACTCGCAGACGCTTATAATACAACTGTGTAAATTTTCAAGAAAATCGGTTCAGCCGTTTCGGAGTCTGTAGGTGACGGACATACACACGCACACACACACGCACACATAAACACGCAAACAAAGGTCCATTTATAAATAAGTTTAGATATGCAAATACCCTTCAGAACGGTAAAAATCTATCTCTTCTCTTTTCCCCCAAACTAAGTGTTAAATAGTACGAATCGTATTTGGAAAAGTAATTGATGTTCGCAAAAAATTCGATAAAACGAAAACAAATATTCTTGCCATTCAAAATATGTTTTGTCTTAAATATCCCACAAATATTTTATAAGCCGTAGAATATATATAAATTTTAATTCTTGATGTTTGGTATAGAAAAGACTTGCAATAAAATATTTTTGAAAGCTTGTTCTCCACTGTGTAAGTCTCTGTGAAACAAAAGTATATAGAAAATAAAGGAAAATTTTTGTTTAGTACAAAAAAGCTAAACTATAAAATTAGAAAAATGTTAAGAATATATAAGTAAATTAAAGTAACAATTTATTGACTTCAAATTACTACAGAATTAAGAACCTATATTAATAAGTCATGTAGAACCATGACTTTTAAGTTGTGCTGTACATCGCAAATCAGTCAGTTCCTACCTTTTCCGCCCCTTAACATTACCAATGATTAATTTTTAAGCATTCACAATTAGATGAAAATCGGGACGTTTTGACGAGGCAGGCCATATCTTCTATATGTTCAACTCAGAAGAATAGTTTACCGTTTCTGCAGGATGACAAGAGACATTACCTGTCTTAAAGAGTGGTCCAAAAAAGTAAAATGCTCTCGGGAAAGGTACAACCCGCAAATAGCCCTCAATTGTTATTTGATTCCACAAGCACGCTACCATTTCCAAAATTTCACTGTTTTACGCAGTCATACATACATCTTACCTGTAGATAGCCCTGTGAGTAATGGATTATTTTTCAACGAAAAGCCCCTACGAAACGTCGCAGGCGCCTTATTTTTTCTTATATTTTTTTCCCAACAGTTTTAACTTTCACAGTTAAAACCCACCATGCTACGAACACAGAGTTTGATCATTCTCATTCCTTTCGAATTCCATTAAGAAGGAGTTACCATTCGATCAGCTTCTTTCCAGGAATCGATAATTAATGGAATATACTCCCGAGATGATGTTTTCGGGAACATTACAATGCTAATTTTTTCTAGTCTCCGGTTAAATGTTATTTACTTTCAACAACCTTTCTCAGTAATCCTTAAATTTGTCTTGCTCTTGGAATCTTTTATTGTATAAACAACAGTAAAAAAAAATATATATTTTGTAAGCTGTCACAAGAGATAAAATTGGTATTATTGAATGGCTCTCTGCTAAGACAAGTGCGGACAGAAGGTTCCGCCTTTAAACAATAACGGATATTTTCTAACGCAACGTCATACTTTTATCATTACTTCACCGTCAGTCATTTAAATGCCATACGTGATACATGCTAGGCGATCATGTCTATTTCGATCCATGACTGACTAGGTAGAGGATTTTTCCACGTTAGGTTGCCTTTTCTTTCTGAGATAGACTGGTTGCCAACCAAGGTTATAGAACCCAATCTGTACTGTTATTTGACTCACAGCTAGAGGGGAAAATTTATTATATTATTAAGTATAAAATAGTGGGGGATCAGTTTATTACTTCATAACAATAGAAAACCTAACCCCCACATTATGCCCAGTAGAAGCCTTATTCATGTTTTCAACTATTATATTCAGTCAGTCAGTTAAATGCCATACGTGATACACGCTAGGCGATCATGTCTATTTCGATCCATGACTGACTAGGCAGAGGATTTTTCTACGTTAGGTTGCCAACCAAGGTTATAGAACCCAACCTGTACTGCTACTCAACCCATAGCTGGAGGGTGAAGAGATGAATTGATATCTTTCCCAAGGTTATTTGCACGGAAGTGAATGCAACGAAATCAAGTGGAATTCGAATTCGGCTCTCATTTCTCATTCCGACCAGATATCTATTACACCATAGCGTATATCTAAAAGTTAATGGTGTCATTATAAGGCTATAAAGTCACTAAGACGCAAGAGGTTAATAAGTGTTACAGAATACGAGAAGAATTGCTATTACGGAGAGACAGCAATAAAATAAAAAGGATCAAGACAGAAGATAACGATTAAAATTCCATTTGAAGTTTTTTTTTCAATACTAACTAGGGAAACAAAAAACTAGATAAGAGTTGCACAAGGGAAAATTTGATATTAGCATCTATTAGCATATGACTTACAATTAAATCTAAGCATTTCAATTGCAAAATAATAATTAACATAAAGTTATTTTTGAAAAATATACAAAGAAAGCTACAATAACACAAGCGGGGAAAAAGTGAAGCCGAGATGCCAAGTCCGGACCAATAATATTGCAGATTCTTCTTTGGATTTTTATCAAGAATCTCTAAATATATAGCAGGGACTTCTGATCAGATTTGACATCAATATTCAAAAGCAAAACGAATGATAGATCTATAAATATTTAAAATTGGCTCGCACGACATAATGAACTAACTTTGTTTAGCTGCAGACTTAGAAATTGATTAAATATAACCTTTACACGTCATGTCAGCTGAAAACATTAGTCGAAAAAGGCGCAATGGGTCACTCTCCTAAAGGTTAGCATAAGCTATGATGATAGGAAGTTTAAAAAAATTTCTGGCATATGATTTAAAAAGAGCAGTTTTGTTTGTGAAGCGTTAAAAATAACAAGTCACTTGTCCCATTTAACAACAGATCGTAGTTCATTTTTGAGAAAGCTTTTAATTAGGTACAATTAAACCGATCAGATTTAATATTAAGACAGAACTGATGATATCAAGATCAATCAGAAACAACCTATGTCCAAAAAAGATATTGTGTAATAAATTGGGAATTCGCCCAAAACTTACGGCACTATCGCGTTAAAACACCGGTTTCTTTACGAACACCGAAGTTAAGACAACGTCGAGCCTGGTCAGTACCTAGATGGTTGACTGCTTGAGAATATCAAATATTTTAAACTTGAATGTGCGGTTGTTATAAATAACAACTCGGAATTGTCAATCAGAGAGCAAAGTTCTAATTCCAGTCGGGTTTGCTATATCTACTTATGTACAAATACTTTTCAGAAAAGTGTGAATCCTCATCTTCTACTACCAGCTATGGGTTAATTAATAAGACTAGTATCACTAAATCATTTTTATCTCACAAAAAATCTTACAATCTAAAAATATTTACTGGATCTAAACAATCTGCAAATGGTTGATAAATAATATGATACAAATATAAAAACATACGGCCGACTCACAACACATAAGACCAATTCACAGTACACATGGCTGACCAAATGCGCACAACGATGACTCAAAACAAATATCATTAGCCAAAGGCACACAGAGGTGACTCACGGCAGATATGGCTGACCAAAGCCATACAGCTGCGACTCACAGCACAAATATACAAATCTACCATCCGCCCGTGTATTGAATATTGCTGCCATATCTGGTCGGGTGCCCCTGCTGCTCTCCTTGGGCTTCTTGACAAAATACAAAGGAGGATCTGTAACGTGGTTGATACTGCAGCCGCTCTCACACCGGCGTGATGTAGCTTCCCTGTGCCTCTTCTACAAGTACTTTCATGGCTTCTGCTCCGATGAGCTTAGATCACTGGTGCCGCCCAAGCACGAATTTACACGAGATACTAGATTAGCAACTAGGTCCCACCCTTTTACAGTTAAACAAATAAGATGTAACCGTAAATTCTACTCCAACAGCTTCTTTTCTCGCGCTTCCCGCCTGTGGAACTCCCTTCCACAAGTCTGCTTTCCCGACAGTTACAATCTCCAGGTGTTTAAATGTAGGGTCAATAGACACCTCCTATCACACTAACTCCCAACTATTCTCACAACACTCTCATCTACCCAACCCTCATTCTCGGTATCCTCACCCGCCTATCACCCACCCTCTGTTATTTCCTATATTTAACCAGCCTTTCTCCTCTCTACGTAGCCCCCTGCACAGTAGTGGCCTTGCTCGGGGTGAAACGCTTATAAAAAAAAAAAAAAAAAAAATAGCTGACCAAAGTCACTCGGTGGCGACTTACAAAATATATTACTGACCGAAGTTACACAGCGGTGACACACAGCACAAATGGCGGACTAAAGGCACACATCGGCGACTCCCAGCATATACAACTGACCAAATGCATACGGATGCAACTCACAGCACATATGGCTAACTAAAGGCACACCAGACTGACTCATAGTACACATGGCTGGTCAGCAAATCATAACACCTATTGCTGACCAAAGGTACACTGAAGAGATTCATGCTACACCGTGCCTTAAAGAAATACAAAAGATTGAACTCACAGTTATAGCTCACAAGTTACGACTAGCTTTATACATGTAGAATGTGTGTCAGTGTATAATGTCATGAAATCCTTTCTAACCTTAGGTTCTTGTTTTATTAATTCCTTTGATTTCTCTTCCATAAACATTTCCTTCCGGGTCTCAAACAAAGACCGAATCTCAGAAAGGGTATCATAATATTTTTCACAGCAGTTCTGTTAAAATCTCAGATATATGTGCTGTGAGTCCCCGATGTGTGCCATTGGTCAGCTATTTGTGCCCTGAGTCGACGCAGTGTGCCTTTATGACCCGTAAATGTGTATACAACAGAAATCAAAGTGATAACAACAACAACAACAACAACAACAACAATAATAATAATAATAATAATTAAGAAGAAGAAAGAAGAAGAAGAAGAAGAAGAAGAAGAAGAAGAAAGAATTAAAATCTAATGGATCAAAAATTGCATAAAGAGAATTTCATTTCATTTTTATTGACATAGCAGCCCCTGCAGATACATATTTATATATATTTAAAAAATAATTTTTAAAATATAATTTTTCATGTATATTTAAACATATTTAAATATATTTTAAGGAAAACTACTACAAAGTTGTAAATTAAAAATGTATTTTTTTGACAGTATTTATTTATTTCTCTTATTATATAAATATATTTGATATTTCAGACCGGCCTTGGCTTTTCATCAGATAGATGATTTTGTTTCTGATGAAAGGCCGAGGCCGGTCTGAAATATCAAAAAAAATATATATAATAATAGAAATAAATAAATACTGTCAAAAAATACATTTTAAACTTACAACTTTTTAGTAGTTTTTGTTATACATTTTAAGACAGTATACGTGGATTATCATTATGCTAAATATATTTTAATATATTTAAAATATAATTTTTAATGTATGTTTAAAAAAACTTCAAAATCTATCAAAATACAGAGATATTGAAACGGAAATCTAAAATATATGGCACATGAGAACATAAATAATTCCAGTTGTAGTTGGAATTTTTCGCTAGACTTACTGAAAGGAACCTTGGTAGCCTTAAATAAATACAATAGATAATACTGAAGTACAGATCATATCTTACGAAGTACATTAATTATGTAAAACTAGCAGTATAGTCCGACGTTGCTCGGGTATAATGAAAGCTTTAAAACTAATCCATGGTCCTGGAGCTCAGACTCTTTGAATGTTGGCATGAAAGCAATAGTTGTTTCCAGTTAAAGCGAATCCGTAGACTGAAAGAAAAATTGAATGGATGTAAGTCAAATGTTTATTTCCTGGTATCGATATCAAATAAGTTTTCTTCCTCGTAGACTGCATTTTGAAGACAAAATAAGTCCTCTGAGTAAATGGTATCATGGCTGAGACTAAGAACTACAATTATACCTATTTAAGCCAAACCCGATACATAACTAAAATAAAAGGGCTGAAAAAAATAAACAGACATACAGACAGATAAACAGACACACACACAAATATCTTGGCTTTTATATATATATATATATATATATATATATATATTATCGATTTTCCGCACTATTGTAAGAACTGCAACCTTGAAACTTCTAAATATCATTTCTTATGTCTTTGTCTATGAGTGTATCAAATTTGTTTAAAATCGGACCACTCCTTCTATAACCCGATTTTTTCGATTATCGATTTTTGATATTAACGGTGGTACCTTGACACAAAACCAATCTAAGAACACTCGCAGACATTTATAGTACAACTGTGTAAATTTTCAAGAAAATCGGTTCAGGTAACGGACACACACACACACACACAGACACACACACACAATGTTCCATTTATAAATAAGTTTAGATGTGTGTGATCTTTTGACTTCATTTATATTTTTAAAAAATGCTCGGTGAAAAACATTATGATGCCATTTCTGATCTTAGGTCTTTGTTTGGGACTCGGAAGGAAATGTATAAAAAACAGAAATCAAAGGAAATAATAAAATAATAATGATGATAATAATATATCTTAAACATTTGATATCTTTGTTTTCCGGTGCTATCAAACATTCTGAAACAATATACGTATATTTGAATTTGAAACGTATCTTTACAAAAATGTCCTGGTATTGGCACCATTTAATTCTTCATAATAACAGAGTAGATCAAAAGTATTCGAACAAAACCAGAACAAAACAATGAGCTTTGGACAATGTATTCCTCATGTTAATTTGTATGTGCAGAACAAAAAGAAATTTAAAAAATAAAATAAAAATTTAAACAGATAGAGTTTGTCGGTTAAATTTAGCAAAATTAGTCTGAATGAACATATAGTCCATGTGTGGAGCTATTATGTGAATCAAATATGGATCAATAACTTAAAATGTTTATTTGCCTGCTGTTTCAATAGTTAGGTTTTTGTAAATATTTAGAATAAGCACAAATTGACTGAACGTATTTATCATACAAATTAAACTACTATTAGTTTAAGACCCCTGAAATGTGATAAAAACTTTTTTTTTCGCCCATAATATATGTTGAAACATATGTAATGAGAAGGATCTAATAACCGCTGTAAAACAGAAAATAACAAAGTTAGTGGGGTTAGGGATAAATCAAATGAAATTTGCAATAAGGAAGGTTGTTGAAAATATTATTAAGCTGAGAACGCGAATCAAAGGCTTTAAGAACATGCTTCCTCAAGATGAAAGTAAACAGAAGCGAGTTATGGCGAAACAATCACTTTTCACGAGCGCTCAAATCTTTGAAAAGGCTGGCAGTGGGAGTGTCAAGAAGGAAAATGGTGGAGAATATTTCGTGGTTAGAAAAATGTAGAAAAATCTAGGCAATCTCCTCTCATTAAATATTTCAATGTGTCAAGTTTTGGGCAAGAAATGCATAAAAATTGACTTTTCGAAAAAGATTTTTATGGATGAACATGAGTGATATGTGATGAATTTGATGAATTTGATGGATGAACCAAAGGCGTGATTTTATTCAATTCAGACGTGCATGTTTTAAAAGAAGGCAACATCTGGGCTGGAATTGTAAACCAAACTGTTATTAAACTCTTCAAAAGTGCTAATTATTGTGATTTTATGAAGAATTTATTTTCATGGTACAAATTCCAGTCTTGCAGTTTCAAAGTGAAATGTTTTTTGTTTTTTTAAACATATAACCCCGAGCAAGGCGGTAACGCCACTGATTGCAGAGGGCTACATAGGAGTGAAAAGATTGGAAAAAACAAAGCCGCAAACCACATCCTAAACAGGGAACAAAGGATGAGCCTCTACACCTGTTCAATAGATATGGGTGGAGTGTAAACCGTGCGATAGTTTAGTCTGTACTTATACACGGCACTGCTCATTCTCATGTATCTAAGCTTACCCGTGAATTTCATTACCATAAAAGATTTACTGGAGAGAAGATAATGGAATAGACACCATCAAATTCTGATCTGAAGCCAATCGAAAATCTATGGTCAATTGTGTAGATGGAATTATATGAAGGTGGCAAACAATATAAAAGCAACGCAGAGCTATGGAAAGCAATTAAAACTAACATGTCGGAAACTGAATCTACTAAAGGAAAAAAAAATAACAAAATCAATGGATAACACATTACTGACTGGAGTTGAGCAAAAGAGTCACGATATTAAAATGTAATGGATTTCAAAAACTTATCAGATCATTTATGATTCCAATAACATTCTATTATTGATTATTTGCTTTTGTCTAATAATTTCAGAGGGCTGTTTTTCAAAATAAACCAAATTGCTTCTATAATTTCAATAAATGATATATATATAATTATTGACAATACCTAAAATAATAACTTAGGCTTTGTTTTGCTTGTATAAAATTTGACAATTTTTCAAACTAAATTGGAACTATTGAAGTTTATATGATTTGTTAATAACATAAGAGAGAATGCAGATATGGGTAGACTGATATAGATAGATAGATAGATAGATAGATAGATAGATAGATAGATAGATAGATAGATAGATAGAAAAAAGCAGAGATAGATAGATAGATAGATAGATAGATAGATAGATAGATAGATAGATAGATAGATAGATACTGATGAGAATAAGATAGATACTGATAAAAATAAGATAGATAGATAGATAGATAGATAGATAGATAGTCATGGTTTAGTCATTTACTGTCCTTTCGATTCAACACTGTATCTGTCTCTATCACTTTTTTCTTTTAATATATATATCTATAATGTGTGTGTGTGTGTGCGCGCGCGCGCGCTCGTGCGTGTAAGTTTGTTCATATGTATCTGTATGTATTTGCGTGTTGGCGTGTGAGTGTGGGTGGTAGAAATACACATTCTTACAGTGAGACGGAAACGCTCTGTCTATATCGGTTCAATAACTATAGATCGATTAATTGTAGATATCAATTACGTTATAAGCAACCAGGTTGCATGTTGATGTACTTCCGGTTACGCCCGTTTAACAGACTCTCTTTTAAACGCAAAAGCATTAGACACCCCCGTAAAAATAAACGCTGATCAATGATTCCACATCTCTTTCTAAAATATATTCTCATTCATAAAACGCCTCTTAATGACACACACACATTCGATAAAGGATAACTCCCTCCGACGCATATGCACAAGAATAATCTATTATTGATTATTATAAAAAAATATAGGAGTTGACCCAAGATGTATTGAGGTTTTAAAATGATTTTTTTTTTTTTGCATTCGTTTCTCACTATTTCTTTCAAAAAGGCATGACTCCACTTCTCCTAATAGGCCGGTTTTAAGAATATGATATTATGAACGATAGAAATTTGGTCGACTGTTATTTGAAAGGAAATGTATACATTGAAGCATCCATCGCAAGCGGTTACATCAAAACCAAGAGGCTCTTTCAAAGCTTCTCCAAAACTAAATGAAATATCATTTAGAACATTTAAATCAAATTAATATTAATATTTAGTTTATCATCTGCATCCAATTTGATTAAGATATTTGAGACATATTTGAGAGATATTTGAGATTTATTTCTACGTTTAACAAGAAAAGAAAAAGTGTATCTATTCAATAATGGCGGACTCCTCATAAAATCTCATAGTATATTTCGCTAGATGACGTGTGATGACTCCTGGTTAATATATTGTCATTAATCTTTCATTCCCGGACATATTAGTCGGTTATTTTCTTTATAACTGCTCATAGACAAACTCCGTTTATGTCGACCGAAATTTCAGACGTAATATCTTTAAAAAGTCGTTACCATGGACCGAGTATGTGAGCAATGGTTAGGTTTTGGAAAGGATGGAAACGGAAAGGAAATTAATACTGAGCATCAGGAAGAGACATTTGAAGTTCCTGGGACATACTATGAGGAAGGAGGGCTTGGAGGACCTGATACTAACAGGCCAGATAGAGGGAAAAAGAGACAGAGGAAAGCAGCGGATAACATATTTGAAGGTCTGAGCAGGTAAATGACAGAACGGAAGTTGCGTGGTGTTACAGAAGAAAGCGTTCTAAGAGCTACCAGGGATAGGGAGATGTGGAAGGCCATGATCACCTACGTCGTGAAAGAACAAGGCAGATCGAAGAAGAAAAAGATGGCATCAGGACATTAATACACACTATCTAGAAGCGTCAAAATCTTCGTTATTATTATTTTCTTAATTGCAGAATTTCTTCGAAAGCAGGTGCACATTTTTACAAAATGTTTCAAAGATACTTCAACCACATTGAAACATCTGTTCCCGTACAATCATCAAAATTTAACGACGTCAATCGAAGTCACTAACTAGATGGTTGGTCGACTGGGAATTTAAATGAAGTTCAGCAAGGATGTACATTACGTCGTCCAGAACAGGATTTTCATATAGTATGAAATGTGTATGAAACGTTGAATCAAACAGCAGGTCATCTATGAATTATAAAGTACAACATTTTCACATGAAAGGAAAATCTTCCAACTTTGCGTCTAAAAACAATCGAATAAAGAAGACAAAATATTTCCATCTAAATGAGCAAAAGAGCTGAGGCTTAAATAAATATAATGTTACTGTTAATACCGGTCTGAAACGGAAGGTACAAATCAAAACTATTAAATAAACTTAATTATGCAAATAAATTTCAGTTTTGCTTAAATAATTATTTCTCCCCATGTCGTATGTAGTATGTCGTATTTTTTAATGTTTTTACTTAATTTGTCTCTCCTAATATAAATATTAAGTAGAGAATTTTAAAAATCACTTTTAACACGATCGATCATTGACCGTCAGTCAGTCAGTCCGTTAAGTGCCATACGTAATACACGCTTGGGCGATCATGTCTTGAAAGAGACATGACTGACTGGGCAGAAGATTATCCCACAGTAGGTTGCCATCGCATTCTGCGGTAGACGGGTCGCCAGCCAAGGCTATAGAACCCAATCAGTCCTGTTATTTGTCCCATCACTGGAAGGGAAGAGATGGATTAATACCTTTCCCAAGGGTATTTGCGCGTAAGTGAATGCAAGCAATTCAAATGGAATTCGAACTCGGCTTCCCAATTTGTCGTATCGAGCCGATATTCACTGCACCACAACGCACATCCTTTCAGTGACCGTACCTTTTCTATTGTCCACATATCGGAGGACTTCATACTGACTCTGTTTATCGACAATTCCTCAGAAAGTCTCACAACTCTGCAACACAGCCTGAATCGCCGACAGACAATTTTCTTCAAGATTATTTTAACTCGCTTTATAGAGGAAAATATAACCGAGGATCTTTTCGTGGATCAATTGAGAGGGAGGCGGTGTGAGAGTTAACAGATGTCAACAAGTCGGCCAGCCACGTGTTGGCATGTCTTTCTCTGTTGAAACCAGTCACGCCAATGAATCGGAACGTTTTTCGACCTTATATTAAAACTTAACCAAAGACATTCCCCCACTATCAGGATTACACGCCCACGGAGTTCAAACCACCCAACATCTTTTGGATGGTTCTAATCCGTACGGTAGAGTTCACCATTTTCTGTTTTCTCTTCAACAGTATATTCTTACGCAATATGGCAGCCATTATTACCACGTAGTCAAGAGATTTCGAAGTCGCTGATTGCTTAATTAGAAAGCAAGTTAAATATTTTTATACCAAATTTCAACAAAGACAAGCCTAAAAATCACTTAAAGTAGACTGTTACTCAGTGATGTGTGCGGTATAAACGTAAGAGGAGAGAAAAAGAAATTAAGATTATGTAAACGAAGGGGCGGTAACGAATGACCCTTGACTTTAAGAGATAAAAATCTAAGTTCAGTGACGTATTTACACGGGTGGTAGTTCCATGGAGTCGGAGTTCTCAGTAAGTTTTTTTTTTATAAATGTCTCACCCCAATGTAGCAGAAATATTCAAACCATGGACGAATAGTAGACATATAAATATGTAAGATAGATTCAGGAAATAAAATGATCTACCGACTTTCTTAGCAACAAACCTAGCAACTGATTCAATATAGTCTTTCCGCTTCAAGTCCGCTGAGAATGTAACTTAGTGAATCTCATGGAAGTTAGTATCATCTATGGCTGAAGAGAGGTTGTACAGCGTTTTCGAGGTGGAAGTTTCATCTTAGCGGCATTAAATAAATTTAATATTTCTCAAGAGATTAGCCTGTTCTTGTAAGTGCACATATTCGACGTGGACTGGTTTGAAAACTAGTTCTCTGTAGAAGAAAGATTCTACTTCAGATTGGAAAAAACATCGTCAACCGTAGAACTCGCAATCCGCATAAAATTGTAATCGCTAACAAATAGAATTCCCGTTGATTCCCAACAGCTGCGAGAAGTTCACTACGTGCCACTTCAAGCCGAACCCTCACAATGGTGTGCGCAGGGGTTACATAATATAAAAGTGAAGAGGCAGAAGAATAGGACACTGTAGATATCGGAAAATGGGCAAGAGAAGGACGGGTACATTGGTGGAAGGAAAGTGTAAAGTGAGAAGAAGGTCGGAAGTCAAGGAGATGAGTGATGACAATTGACGTTGCATTTAAACTCTTGGAAATTGTAGCTATCAGAGAAACAACAATATGGACGAGAGTTCCACAAGCAAAAAGTGCGAGAAAAGAAGCTGTTTTAGGGTGCATCAAGGAGATAAGCTCGTCGAAGCAGAAGCCGTAAAATATTTGTAAAAGAAACAGAGGGAAACCATATCACGTCGGTAAGAGAGAGACTGGAGTCAAGCCGCCATGGCAGGATCAGTTGCAGATTCTTCTCTGGATTTTGTCGATAACCTCAAGGTCAACAGCAAGGGCGGCCAACTAGATATGGCAGCAGTATTCAATGCACGGACGTCAGTTTTCAGACAGAAAGACCTCAGAAGTGCAGTCTTCAACACTTTCTTTCAAAGGATGTCGCACGGAAAATCACGTAGTGCTTCCTAGTCCGCCAATTGAAAGCAGTAAGTCGTTCTGCTGGTCGGAGGTTCCTGGGGGAAGGGGGCGAGAGTAGAGTGATCAAAGTTGACAAGAGTGCTAAGCTGCATCACGTAGCAAGTGCCAGAGATAGAAGTGAAACACAGATCTAGCAGTGAGTCGAATCCATTAGAGGGCAAAGCTGTATAGCAGGAGTTCCATGTCATCTCTGATCACAGCCGTTACCTTCTTGTTGGGAAAGAAGCGTAATATGCTGAAAATATGTCAGACTGCAAATATTCAGTTTTAGACATTTTATATTTAAATGGATGCTGACTGGATAACTTTAATAATACAAGAGAATTCGATCATTTTAAACTACACTATTAAAAAGTAAATGCTTCTAATAAAATCGAACGCCTAAAATAATTAGTTTTTCGGCTACGCAATATAGATTCGTACGTATAGGATGTGCGTTGTGGAGCAATGGATACCGACTCGGAACGAGAAATCAGGGAGCCGAGTTCGAATTCCAGTCGAATTCATTGCATTCACTTACGCGCAAATACCCTTGGGAAAGGTATTAATTCGTCTATTCCTTCAAGTTATGGGTTAAATAACAGGACAGATTGGGTTCTATAGCCTTGGACGACAACCAGTCTACTGGAGAAAGCAATGGCAACCTACTGCGGGATAATCTTCTGCCCAGTCAGTCATGCCTCTTTCGAGACATGATCGCCCAAGTGTGTATCACGTATGGCACTTAAACTGATTGACTGAATATAGATTCTTTAAATTGAGGAATCACATACAGACAATTAGTAAATTTACAAAGGCCGAACTCAGGAAATAAACGTTCTTAACTTATTAAAAGGTTACTGAGTCAAATTCCTTTTTTAATCTTTCTCTATCTCTCTCTCTATATATATATACATATCTCACTCTCTCTCTCTACATATATATATATATGAGAAATTATTCCATGTGCAAGTTCCGTTTAGAAATAATAATCCTATAATCCCCCGATAAAAAGTTTTTGTGCACATCGCGTAACCGATTATGCTAAACCCTGGCATTAAAATCAGTTTAAGACAAAACGAAAGTAACATTATTTGCCAAGTATTTTGTTCATTCTTCTAAGCAAGGATTCGCGGTATGCACAGAAATCCAAATCAGGATTTTATTTTTTAATCTATCTGGATTTTATCAGATATCTATATTTTCGCTGTCTGTAAAATAAACACTTGCAAAGGAAATGGATTTTGTTTAACTCTGGATTGGATTTTGAAAATTGACAACAATCGCACCGTTCGAGATATTTCCTATTTTGTCTTGACTTCAATTTGAGTAATTACCAATGTGAAGAATTAAAATTCCAACGCCATATATATATATATATATATATATATATATATATATATGATTTGTTTGAACATTATTTTGATCGATACTCGTATTTAAGTAGATATTCTGTTTATAATCAAACAGTATGATATATTTATTTCTACTGGCCTGATTATTTACGATAATTTTTTTACGAAAATGTGTATCATTCGGTAGAAATAAATTACATAATATTGCTTGATTATAAACAAAATATCGAATGTAATACGAGTATTGAACAAAAATAATGTTCAAACAAATCCTTTCATATTGTCGGTTGTTTGGTAACCAGTTTCGTTAATCTTCGTTAATTTCCGTAATATATATATATATATATATATATATATATTAATTATAAATTAATTGTACATTGCGACACGGAAATTTCTATGTTTCCAGATAAATTCTCTTCATCAGTCAATGTTTGATGGTGGTTGTGAAAATGATTTACATTTACACATTTAGGCTTTTGTATTTAAATGTAAATTATTTGGACAATCAATATCAAACATTGCCTGATGAAAGGGAATCTATTTCGAAACATATAAATTTCCTTATCGCAATGTACAATTAATTCATAATTATATGATTATATTAAGCTCTATTATATTTATAATAAAATATGTGCTGGGGCACTCAAAATGGTAAAACCTTGTGTCATCTTCACCTCTCTTTCTCTCTCTCTCTCTCTCTCTATCTATATATATATATATATATATATATGTGTGTGTGTGTGTGTGTGTGTGTGTGTGTGTGTGTGTGTGTGTGTGTGTGTGTTAAGAAAATGAATGATAAAAGGGAAAAATTGGAGTAGATAGATCAAACTATCGCCCGCTTAACACTCCACCCACGTCTATTGAACAGGTAAAGAGGCTCATCCCTTGTTCCCTGTTTAGGATGTGGTTTCCGGCTTTCTCTTTTCCAATCTTTTCACTCTTACGTAGCCCCCTGGGCTTCAGTGGCGTTACCGCCTTGCTCGGGGTGATACGATTTTTTAAAAAAATTATCTTCAATTTGTTTAGTTTTTTCAAGGAACCTAATCAGACTAAAATAATGTTTTGTTGCTGGAATGATATATGCCTAGGGAGACATCAAAACGTTAGTGACAGTTATAATTATGCATTCATTAAAAAGAGGCTGAAGATTTAGGAATGCTGAGATTTCAATTTTTTCAATTAATTTCTCTTTCCGGCATATCTTGGAATGTTAGCTCATTTATTATTTTTTTATTTTTGTTGTCGCTGATGAGAGTTTTATTAAACTTACTCTTCGAAAAGGCTATCCGGTTTTGGAAAACTTAAATATTTTATATGTAATGAACATTAGCTTTGCCAGTAAATAAATATATAATACTGAGCCCTTCGTTTGGATCAGTAGAGAGAGAGAGAGAGAGAGAGAGAGAGAGAGAGAGAGTGAGTGAATAAAACGTGTGAGAGGCTTTGAACGTTTTATTTAAAGTGTAGATTTATTGTTGTTTAAAAATATTAGACATGTTATGATTTTTTAAGTGTCCATCATGATATTTGTGACGCCACACGTGTTTCGAGTCTAAGATTGACTCTCCTCAGGCGAATAAATTTGTGGTTTTACATATCGGGTTCCTTTTGTTTCTGAGGGCCAAGTCCTTGTTTATATAGTTAAGTTAACAAGCAAACTATAACGTTTTTTTTCTCCCTTCACGACCATGCGTCACATGTTGCCCTTACTGGGAGGAACAGCTAAATAATGTAGCACCACGAGCGACACTACTGACACTGTCAGCTCTCTGCCTTCGGGTAGAGGGCGCTCTCTAGAAGCACGACTGTCCAAAAATAGACAGCATTTTTTTGGCCGGGCCGTATAGCCCAGAAATCCCATATTAAAAGGCTTTGTGTCACATTTCGTCTTAAGTGAGAATGTGACTAAATACCGTAGCACCAGTAGTGCGCAGCCGCGTACGACTCCCAGTATTGGACAGCACTTGATAGTAAGCTCCGCTTACTCTTACCCTATTCTTTGTAACCTTTCTGTTTAATATCCCTTTCTTTACCTCTAACACGTGTTCCGTGTTTTCCTTCCGTGGCCCCCACTATGGGTCCACATCATTGGCGACAGAAGATTCGAGGGCCAACTAGATATAGTAGCATTAGTAGTGCTACCTTTGTCACTGTCAGCTCTCTGCCTTCTGACCCGGTCGTGCCTCCGCCGAAGGGTAGAGTCACGACTGGGGAATAACAGACATTTTTTGGGCCGGCTATATGGCCGGGAAAACCCACTATAAAATGACCTTGTGTCACATCTAATCTTGCGTGGGAAGGTTGGTAAATACCAATATCGGACACCACTGGATAGTAAGCTCCGATTACTCTTACACTATTCTTTGTAACTTTTCTGTTTAATATACATTTCTTTACCTCTAACCCGTGTTCCGTGTTTTCCTTCCGTGGCCCCCACTCTGGGTCCACATCATTGGCGATAGAAGATTCGAGACACGCACCTTCGCCGAAACCCCAAAGCTCCAGTCCCACATCAGTAGCGACAGAGCACTCGTTTAACCTCACTGGTTCCCACACGAGTGTTGAACTAGAATTTGAGCTGGCATTACTACATTAGCGAACGAAACGCAATACAAATCTACCTTTTACAAATAATATTCAAGGTTACTCATGTATGTGCAAGCAATAAACGAGCAACCAAATATCGAGAACGACTGCTTACAAAAAAACCAGCTTGTGCACAAAACAAACCGATAAACTCAAAAGCTCGAAGTACTACGTTTGACTCAAGTTCGAAAAAATATTCACCAATTTGCGAATTCATCAAAGTATTTAAAATTTTATGGAATTGATTTGAATTCCTACAAATCTCGTGCATAAAATTACCCTCCCCTCAAATTCACCGAACTGAGTTTTCCCAAAAGAAGGGAAAATATCCAGTGCTTTGATTTATTTCTCTATTCATGTTTGTTTTTTCTGACTAAGTGATATTCTTCTCCCCACACTTCTAAAAAAATGTTTTTTATGTCTACAATTACAAAAGTCTCTCGGCGAAGGAAAGAAAAGAGAAAAAAAATTGCTTAATTGCAAATAAACTGTTGAGCGCCTACCAAGAAATATTTTTTCTTTCCTTCCTGAATATTTTTTTTTTTTTTTTGCTAGAGGAAAAAAAAAAGAAGAAGTGTGAAGAAAATTTAAATAGTCACGTAGAAATTAACGGAACAACGGTATCTCGAAAGATCTAAACCAGTAAGTAGTTCTTCTTAATTTTATTAATTGTCTGTCCATTTTGTTTTGTTTTTTTTTTACAAAAGAAAAAACATCTGTCTACATTTTCTTGTGTACCCTCCCCTTGGTACACGGGTTTTCAAAGCAACAGTATTTGCTGTCATTTTTTTTTCTATTTTTCATCTCTTTATTATACATATTATAAAATCGCTGTCATATTTTTATCTAAATATGGAAGAATTCCAAAAATTGATTGTACAAATGTTAAAGGTCCAGATGGACCACCAACAAAAATCAAATGTGAGTATTTGTGTCTTCTCAGAGTGTAGTTCGTAGCCGAATTAATAACCACTCCGCCAGCTGCTACTCGTAGAACCCGGAACACTGCTTCACCAGAGACTCCGTTTCCTGCGCACCGTAAGCAAAACGCTGTCTCCCAAACACCGGTGTAGCCTTCTCGAGTCGTAAATAGCAAAAGTGACCCGAAACAGAAGTAGGCTCTTTTTATGTGTTTTTTGGTCTCGTAATTTCCCACTCTCCGAGAGCCTCACTTTCACCAATGACGCATGCGCCGTGTCATTCGAAAAACTGCCTCGCATGAGCTCGCCTCGCGGTTCCATTACGTCTACGAACGCACGTGCAAACAAACCGCCTTCTTTTGCTTCGGCGAGGTAAGTCTCCATCACAGTTAAAGGTCCAGATGGACCACCAACAAAAATCGGATGAAAGACACCAGAAATTGGAAGAAAGCTTTCTCAAATTACAGTCGGACCAACAAACAGAACAGAAACTTGAACAACCAAAAAGTGAGGAAAGACAGTATCACTACCAACAAAAATCAGACGAAAGACAGCAACAATTGTTTATGGAGTTTCATAAACAACAAATAGAATTCCAGCAATTTGAACTTCAGAAACCAGCAAAAACAACTTGAAGATTTACTTGTAAATTCATTGAACGGCTCTAAAAAAGATACGACATTTTCCCAGAGAAAAATCTACAACTCGATTGAAACATTCGAATACGTACCAGAGAAAGAGAAAACAGTCGAGGCTTTTTACAGGCGCTATGAAGATATTTTCAACGTAGACTGCGAACAATGCTCTAGTGAGAAAAAGGTACGTTTGGTATTAAGAAAACTGGGAATTATATATATCTATATTGAATTCATTGCTAAGTCAGCTGTTAGGAAAATTGCTTCACTGTGTTATGCTACATTTTTTTTTACTTTATATATATATATATATATATATATATATATATATTAAGTAAGAAATTAATCGAGTATTTATTCGACCTCAACAGAATGCAAAAAGCATTGGACGGCGGTTTCGTTCTATATTTGTAACTCATCAGCAGTGCGCATCCTCTACCAAGAATTTAAACCCAGACAGTTGCGTTATTAAGCGAACGCCATACCAATCTTACCACGGGCCCCAGTGACAAAGAGGTAGTGAGTTAAACTCGATATAACGCTGCTCATTCACATGTTCCGTGGTGGAACTCTGCTGCGGTCCTTTTTACCCATAGAACTGTTACCATATATATAGTCATCCACAGACAGATCTGTTTCCATGTATCACAGCTTATCAGTACGGTTAGACATCCGATTGCTTTTTACCCAGGGTTAAAAAGCCGACCGAATTGGCGTTAGTCAGCGATTCTACCTCTGAGCTATGGGCGCTCGGTAGAAAGAGGCAGACTTTTTAGCATATGATGTATCATGCGCCAGTAGTTATAGTGCTCTAATTCATTACTGAATGAGCGATGCGTAGATGCTAGAGTAGCTACTGTTTTTTCAAATTCTACCATTCTTCCAGAGTGCACAATCAGGATGTGAGAGCGTAAATAGTCTTCCGCAGACAAATCTGTTTCGCTGTATATATTGATTATTTAACTACTTAGTTTTGGGGCCTGATAAAATTAGACTAGTACACAGTTGTATTAAAAAGTGTTTAATACAATTATATTGTAGAACTTTTGTATATTTTCATTTGTGAAAGTACTTATTACGCAACCTAGGTTTCTACCATGTAGTGTCTTCAAGTGATTTGCAATAACTGATTTTACCGTTTTATTTTTTTTAAGAACGTTGACGCAACGGGAATTTTTTGAACGCTCACTTAACGGGAAATTTAGTGAATGTATATTATCAAAATATGAAACAAATATAAGTATTGACCCTGACAGAATGAACACCACTGGTTGGGACTCATTTTAATCTCGGCTAAAATTAGTAACAATTTTTAATCTAGGACGTTTCTGAAAGAAGTTTAAGAGTGTAATGATCAGCAAGTGAATGTTCTTGAGAACATTTTTCCACAAACTAGAGGCAGTTAAGCAAAAACTCACTAAGGCAAAACTATGTATATATCAGTAAAAAAAACAACGACCAGATGGAGAAGAAAGGCAATACTGTAACACGTAATTGCCTTGTCTACGATTGCCTTGTAGTATTGTATGTGAAAAAGGAAAAAATGTAATCCTAAGTTTAATACGACGGAACGAGAGAAATTATTATTGGTGGTGTTCTTGGAACTCGCAATATGAGTTAAGTTAAAAAAAAGAATAATTATTACAAACTTGTAACATCTGAAAAATAGAAAAACTAGTTGGAAATTGAAGAGTGTAGAAAAGAAGAATATATTTTTGCATTGTTTATACGATAGTGGATCAGAAACCTTGTTTGTTTTTTGTTTTTGTTTTTGTTTTTTGTTTTTTGTTTTGTTTTGTTTTTTTTTGTTAGTGGAAGCGAAAAATAGCGGTGGTCAAAACACGACTATCGGAAAGTTTTGATGAGGTTAAAAGAGTAAATGCTGGTTATGGGAATAAAGTCAATTATAAATTTCTAACATAAAAGTTGGATTGTTGAATTAGTCAATTGTATCAGAAGAAGAAGAAGAAGAAGAAGAAGAGAAATGACGTCAACAGATGACATCAACACAAATATTGTTACCTTATTGGTTAAACCAAGGAAGTGATATAATCCTACCTCGAAATGTAGAGGCGAAATTAATCTCATTGGTTAAAAATTTGATTTGCATATACACCCCGGGTCCATCCAACACGTCCCAAGAGAATTTGGGACAAGCATAAAAACCGAGACCCGAGACAGCTAAGTCAGTTGTTGTTGCCGAGCGAAAGAGACAAGACGAATTTATTGCTGCCGCCGCCAACTTTACACCCCACTTCGGTAAAGAGCCCTGAAAATACTTTTTTAAATTTGGAAAATTGAAAGCTCCGATTATTCTTAAACGTAAACTTTCGCTCCGTTGTGAGAATAGAAATTCGACAACTTTTCTATTCTGCTTCTGTTCGATAATAATTTAAAACTTTTTTAAAGATATATAAAGACTATTTCCGCATCTTATTCAGGCATTTTCGAAATTATTTATTTATTTATATATTTATTTATTTTTGGGGCCGTATTTACTTTGTTAACCAAATGTACGGGGTGGCAAAGATACAGCTAGCAAGATTTCGGCGTACCTTCCTTGGATCAGAATTCGCAGAGTGGGCAAGGGGAAGCCCCGTTATAATAGACGATTGGAAGACCAGCTACATTGTCGAGGCCATCAGACGACTAGCGACCCGAAAGCGTCGTCACAATATGAGATAAAAATCAATCAAAAATTAAAATGATATTGTCGAAAGATAAAGCGCCGTTAAAAATTTGTACTTGTCTATAAAGAAATAAATACTTCAAGTAAGTTTTTGACGCATATCGGAGGTTATTAAATGTCTTCTTAAATTATTTCAGTTTTGTGATCTAAAGCGTCTTAATAATATGGCCTAAAGTAAAAATAACCAGAACTATGATATCAGATCTTTCTGCTCAAATCAGTTGTCCTGCTCTCCCAAGATATTTGACTTGATAATTTCTTCTCCTAAATGACACTGGCGACAGGTAAGCTTTGTGCATGCGCAAGATTATTGATTTCAAAGACAACCTTATCACTCTGTCTTTATATATATATATATATATATATCGTAAAATGTTATTGTAAGTGTTTATAATAAAATATAGTTGAATACAACAAAAAACTGTTGTGTTTTGGTACTAGTTTATTAGCATCTTGTCAGGCAGTGAAATATTTTTTATGAGGATATGGTATATATGAAATTTTTTCTATATATAATAATATATAGATACATATATATCTTTATAGCAATATATATATATATATATATATATATATCTATATATATATATATATATATGTTGGTATAAAGATATATATATATGCCATAAGCAAGTGGATGTGTCTAAAACACTGATGAGCTGCGATACATCAAAACTGGCTTGTATGTAGATGACACACACATCTGTGTGTGTACATTGAATTAGTGATCATTATTTTATTGATGAAATTTATGTTTATTTTCAGATATATACTTAAATACTATAATATATAAATAATGTTATTTTATTTGTTAATTTAAATAAAAAATGTTGTTTCGTCTACGTCAAGGCAAGGGTTCAATGCAAGAAATTTAATTCAATGAGCTGGTCAAATTGTTGCCATTTCATATTATTAATTTTGCCCATCGTTTATTCTTTTTATTTTGCAAAAGAATCCATTCATGTTTGTTAGACGATCTCTGCGACCACATCACCCCTTATGTGTGTGTTTGAGGTGCAGATGAACGAGAACCAAACAAATTCTCATAACACCAAAGATGAACTGAAGACAACAATTATGGCAAGATTCATACACTTAAACAAGAAGACAACCCAACAAAGTTATTTAATAGATCCCGAAGTCGTCTGAAGTCTTGAAGCCAATGGCGATTTTATTGAATAAATTTACTCCTCAGGATTTAAAGTAATTTGGGAAAAATAGAAACGAAAAGGAAATTAATATTGAGCAAGAGGAAGAGACAGCTAAAGTTTCTGGGACATGCAATGAGGATGGGGGAACCTGATACGAGCAAGCCAGATAGAGGAAAGGAGAGACAGGGGAAAGCAGCGGATAACATATTTGATGGACCTGATCAGGTGGATGACTGAACGAGTGTTGCTTGTTGTAATAGGAGAAAGCGTGCTAAGAGCCACTAGGGATAGGGAGGTGTGGAAAGCCATGATCGCTTACGTCCTGAAAGGACAGGGCATATAAATGAAGAAGATCTTTGAAAATGTGATCCTATAGTTATTTTCATTTTTGTATCATTTGGATGACAATTTATCTGTCATACCTACACACACACACACACACACACACACACACACACATATATATATATATATATATATATATATATATTAATAGTTGTTACAATGGTTTGTAAATTCATTGTATCACTACACAGGATGTGCGTTGTGGTGCAGTGGATATCGGGCTCGGAACAAGATAATCGGGGAGCCGAATCCGAATTCCAATTGAATTCAGTGCATTCACTTACGCGCAAATACCCTTGCGAAAGGTATTAATCTGTCTCTTCTTTCCAGTTATGGATTAAATGATAGGACAGATTGGGTTCTATAGCCTTGGCTGGCAACCAGTCTACCGCCGAAAGCAATGGCAACCTACTGCGGGATAATCTTCTGCCCAGTCAGTCATGTCTCTTTCGAGACATGATCGCCCAAGCGTGTTTCACGTATGGCACTTAACTGACTGACTGATCACTACACCAAAATGTTCGCGTTTCGAAGCTACTTTACGTGCTTCTCATCGGGTGACAAATTTGTTACCCGATGAGAAGCACGTAAAGTAGCTTCGAAACGCGAAAGTTTTTGTGTAGCAATACTATGAATTTATAAACCATTGTAACAACTATTACAATATAACGCTCTACGTTTGTATCGAGCACTCTTTATAAAAGTAATTACATGAACAGCAGGTAAAAACAACTTTGTTACAACTTTCCACAACATTGTTACAATATACATATATATATATATATATATATATATATATATATATATATACTAGCATCATAGCCCGGCGTTGCCCATGCAACTCTGAACATTTTAGGAGTAAAAGATGCCACTTATTATTTTACATATTTTGTTTTTGTTTGAAAAACACTTTTTAAAAAAATACAGGGAAAAATATTTTTTTAATAAAAAATTATTTTAGTCTCGTTTGACACGTGTGATTTGATTTCTGTGACGTAATTTAACAACCATCTTAGATCTTAGATGTTCTACGGAGCAAATGTAAACAATCGGCTGCATTGGCTAAAATGTGCGAAAGGGAAAATTGCTGAACTTAAATCCAAAAAGTATGTGTCGACCAGCCTTCCCTGTAGATATGTGTCCCTAGAAAGTTTGAATGGCGTAGCTTAAAAAATGTAGGCGTGCATAGGGAACAGTAACACACAAACTCACAGACTGCCTTATATATATATATATTAATAATAATTATAATCGTGTCGCCCCAAGCAAGGCATTTTACTGCCACTGTTTTGCAGGGGGTTACATAGGAGGAATGTTGAAGAGTGAGAGGTTGCAGGGGGTATCAGGAGAGAGTAGGAGAGGGAAGAGATTACTGATGATAGTGGGGAGGACGAGGAGGAATGTTATGAGGAGTGAGAGGTTGCAGAGGGTGTCAGGAAGAGAGTAGGAGAGGTAAGAGAGTACTGATGAGGGTGGGGTGGATGTAGCTATGGATTCTATATAGTTATTCCACTTGAGGTCTGGTGTGGAAGTTAATCCGAGTTTCGCTTTCAGGGAGAGAAGCCTGATTCATGTTATTAGATAGCAGCTTCGTTTTGGAAGCATTAAAAGTATATATATATATATATATATATATATATATATATATATATATATATATATATATATCAGTCACTGGTGCCTCTGCAACAGGTGTTTACTCGTGCAACCAGATTGGCAACTGGGTCCCACCCATTCACAGTTAGATTAACCAAATGTAGACGACAATTCTACTCCTGCAGCTTCTTCTCTCGCACTTCCTGCTCGCTTCCATATTCTTGCTTTCCTGATGGCTACAACCTCCAGGAATTTAAATGCAATGTCAATACTCATCTATTAACCTATTGACTCTAGTTCTTTCACCACCCCGTATATCCTTTCCTTTCTCTCTACCTTTGCAACTGTCATCACATCTGTATTTCCATCCTTCTCTTGCTCCTTTCTAACTTATTCGCCTTCCTCTTCACTCTCTTCTAATTAATCTTTTTACTCTTATGTAGCCCCCTGCACATCAATGGCATTACCGCCTTGCTCAGGGTGATACGATTATATATATATATATATAGGTAAACAATATATGCGATGACAAAGATAAAAGCAACCTGAAAATGAAGCCTCATTCAAAAACGATTTCCTACACGAATCTTTCTTTTTTATGAAAGCAAAAACTGTGGTCTCTGGCCGGCTTCGACTTGCTCTTTGCTACCAACGCACGGCTTGTTTGAAGATCGCCTAAGCGGCGATACAACAGTGTAAATCTAATTAAGAAAATCAAAGTAGGCGCCTTCTTTCATTCCACTGATGTCCAAGTGGTCCGATTATTTATTCTTCTATTCTGGCTTCACGGGGAGAGCGTCAATCGGCGAGGTTAAAAATTGAATCCTGGTAGTATTCTTTTGGTTTTTACCGACACCAAAGCGTCTGGTCTCTTATCTTCGGCATTTTAACAACAGTGGGCAGGAATACCCGCTGTTTCAATTTACGTTTGTGATTGCTACTTTTAATTGTTCCTTTCTTTGTTTCAACTGGTGTTTTTATTTTACTCCTATGTAAAATACAGGTATAAAGAATAGCAAGCAATCCAACACCACGCTTTAAACTTAAAAGGTTTTTGTCCAGTTGTTAAGTTATTTTTTTAGCCGTGTCTCTTCAGGACGTGGACAAGTAGAAATCATCACAACTTCGTCATTTGTTATCACACTTCATCAGTATTTCAATGCGATACGCTTCACACTGTAGAACGCCGGGTGCCACTCAAGGTAGTTGGGTTGCGTTAAGAGGTAGTTTATATGAATAGGAGGAGAAAATAACGCTGTTCGAGTGTAACTAATTGCTCACCGAGGGCAACGGATGGAATGTGGGTGGTTTGCTAAAATTTAAGTTGCATGATGGTTCCTAGGTTAAAGCGGTTGGAACAAAGGAATGTAATTTGTCTGAGCACTTTCCATGGTATTAGCAATGGAGCAGAGAGTAGCACCTCACATCCCGCCTGTAGAAGAGAGCTTGGAAGGGGGAAAATAATTTCTCACCTTAAAGGACTCGGAGACAATTTTGAACTCTATGAAGACTGGAAAGTGAGGACAGTGCAGCTCACGCCTACACATGCCGACACGATTCTATTTTGAGACTGATGTGGCTCTTTTAAAGGTAAAAGATAGCATAAGGTGCCAGATACTTAGATACTTACTGGAATGTTACAGAGAGCTGGCTATTTTTCCTGTATCTTCGGTGATGGGTCATACGTAAAATTTCAATGTACGAGTGCCATTCAATAAATAAGGTGAACTTATCGGTATAAGGACTTCTACGAGGGTCATTCAATAAATAAGGTGAATTTTTTGGCATAAGGACTTCTACGAGGGTCGTTCAATAAATAAGGTGAATTTTTTGGTATAAGGACTTCTACGAGGGTCGTTCAATAAATAAGGTGAATTTTTTGATATAAGGACTTCTACGAGGGTCATTCAATAATTAAGGTGAATTTTTCGGTATAAAGACTTCTGATACAAATAGAAGTTTACTTTTTTAAAATTTTTCTCCTTTACTTCTTTTTCAAACAGATTTAATTTTTTGTCAGATTGATAAAAATGATCAAGAAGCCCGATCAAGAAGAATGATCCAGGATTGAACAGAGGTCAGTTATCAAGTTTTTGGTTGCTGAAGGGTGCAAACCAGTTGAAATTCATAGGAGAATATCAACTGTGTATGGTGCTACATGTTTCAGCCCAAAAAATGTCTACAAGTGGGCTAGATATTTTAAAGGACGGAGCAGTGTTGCGGGTGAAGACAGGCCTGGGAGGCTTACATAAGTCAGGTCTCCTGAGGTAATCAAATCAGTCAATGAGCTCATTCAGTCTGAGAAAATCGTGACAGTGGATGACAGTGCAAGAAATTTGAGTCTATCTGTTGGAACAGCACACAAAATTGTATATGATGACCTTGCCTACTCAAACGTCAGCAGCCCAAATGGTGCAGACTATCAACGAGCTGGGCTTGGAACTGCTCCCTCATCCCCCCTTACAGCCCAGACCTTGCCCCTTCAGACATTCAGAAGTTTGAAAGTGACGATGAAGTCAAAAGTGCTATGAGCGATTGGCTGAGACATCAGTTCAAAGATTTTTACGCTGAGGAAATACGGAATCTTGTGCACAGATGGGAAAAGTGTGTGACACTGCTGGGAGACTACGTTGAAAAATAAGAAAAAGTAAGCTTCTATCTGTATTAGAAGTTCTTATACCAAAAAATTCACCTTCTTTATTGAATGACACTTGTACAACAGTCACTTAAGACACAGATTCTTCCCTAGTAATCTGCAAACCATTTACAAAATCTTGTTAGGTTATTACTCATTAGGTCCTTCTGTCTCTCATATCTCCACTGCTTCATGTGAGGGATATATTAAACTTCAAGCTACTTTTACTCATACTGTGTAAAGTTATTTTTGTTCTCATTCTACTTGGTTGTTACCTGGTGACCCGTTGCATGCGCCCATATCAGTTTCCAAACTAATAAAGAAAATTAAATCGTTCATCAGTAAAAAAATCTATAGCTTCTTTGAAATATTCAGTTCCTTGATATCTAAACTTATTTATAAATGGAACTTTGTGTGTGTGTGTGTGTGTGTGTGTGTGTGTGTGTGTGTGTGTGTGTGTGTGTGTGTTTGCATATGCGTGTGTATGTCTGTGTGTGTGTATCCGTTACCTATAGACTCCAAAACGGCTGAATCAATTTTCTTGAAAATTTACACAGTTGTACTATAAGCGTCTGCGAGTGTTCGTAGCTAGGTTGTGTGTCGTGGTACACCCGATAAATCTCAAAAATCGATAATCGAAAAAATCGGGTTATAGAAGGAGTGGTCTGATTTTAATCAAATTTGATACACTCATAGACAAAAACGTAAGAAACGATATTCA